>PPHD01017885.1:0-14198 GCA_002909625.1 Bambusicola thoracicus
ATTGCAGTCAAATAAATGGGTCTGCAAAGCAGGAGCAAACTTGTCTAGGAGTATTTTATCCTCTTCTATGCAACGTGATTCAGGCTGCATTCTGGAAGAAGACACTGTATGCACCTGCTGATAAGCAAAAGCTGGAAGTGCTCTTCCTGTTCATTACCAACCAGAAGAGGTGTTTAAAAACGGAGTTTTAATCTTTATTTCTTTCATCAGTGGTTAGGATACTGACAGTCATCTGCTGCATCATCCAGAATACTGTACGCTTATACCATGAAACAGCATTGTCAAATAAGAAAATCAGATGTGTGACAGCAGGTTGTTCTGACAGCATGAACTCCTTTGGAGAATAACAGAAATCTACAGTTACTTTTCAGTCACTGTTTTTTAGGTGATTTCTTATTTTTTGTAGCCATTCATGAGATACCGAGTGAAGGAAGGTGTTGTATCTGTAATTGTTTTCCCTTCTGGCCATATCTGCCAGATTTGGTTTTTATCGGTTGTTAAAGTAAAAGCTTTTGGAGTCCTTATCTGGGTTCTGTGCCCCTATTTCAAGTCAAACTCTTCCCTAACAGAAGTGCAATGAAAAGGAAGAATTTTTAAATCACTGAAGTCTTAAACCAGTCAAACTTGATACATCTGTATAAACTGTGTTCCTGATTTCTAGAGGGGCATCCTTGGAATAGAGAAGAAGGAGACTAGAAAACAGTTAGGCTGTGCAGAATGGAAACCGTTTGAAACCACAAGTGAGTAGAGATGTGAAATATTAATGGGAAAAAACAGAAGTGTTGTGAAAAAATAATGAGGTGTCATACCACATTTTTTGTTGTGGAAAATTTTTAAGTGGTGTTGTAAATAGCAGACAACCCAGGTTTGGATATTCCTGCTCTGTATTAGTGCATAGAGTATATGTCTGTGTGCATGTATTTGCAGTAATGAAGGTGTATGCATATATAATACATCAGAGAGACAGAAAGATGCTGCTGTTCTGCACCAAATCAGTGTGAAGGACTGAAAGCCCTTCTGGCATACAGTCAGTTATGGAACTTCATAATGTGTTGAGAATCACATGGGTAGTACAGGGATTTAGTGAATTCCAGAAGCAGTTCTCATTCTGAGCAGTCTTTGTATACTGATCTCATCGATTTCTATGTTCTAGAGAGGACACAAGTCCTCCTGTCTCCTTACCTGGATTCATCTGTATGAGAGCTGAGCAAATGTTGCAAAAATGAATTAAGCTCACTCTGTTTTCAGTTGATCACCTAACACAACAGAGCCTTATGAGGAGCCTCTGTATGCTACAGTAATGTAAACTTCCAAGTAATATGCCTAGGTAATACAGCATGACAGCAGTAGTGGAAATTTACGTGTTTTCTTTCCCGGAGTCACAACTGAAAGTAGTTCAGTATTGCTTACTCCTGATTCCTGCCTTGCCAATGCCTGCAGAAGTACTGGTTCATTCCATTAACGGAATTTTTATGTGATTTTGACATATGAGTAGGAGAAAACCACCTGCCACAAGCCATCAATTACTTTATGAATTAGCTGCAGATCTGGTTGGAGCTTGCAATTATCAATTGAGTATAAAGGAAACTCTCCAGATTGCAGTGCTATTTGTCCCAAATTTCCAAGTTTTACAAACATGTTACTGTGATGAAAGCTGGGAAAGCTTGCTAAAAATCTTCCATGCCTTCTCCTTGTACTTGAATTGACTTTTCAAGTATACAGAATCAAAAGCTCTCCTTAATACCACCAGGAACACTAACCCCCAGCAGCTGTGTGCGTTGGATTCAGGAATCTCTGTTTTGATTTGCCAAGCAGTAGGGAAACTATTTATCTCAAGTCAGAGAATTTTGAGGTGTGATGTGGTTAGTATCTAAAAATATCTATGTAGGGAGATAGGATAGGGCTCCAACAGACAAAAACACACAGCAAGATAAGCAAGTTCACATTGGAAATGCGATACCGTAGGTGTAATTAACCATTGGAAACGCTTAGAAAGGAATGTGGTAGATCACTTAGAGTAATTAAATCAAGATTAGATCTTCTTCTGAGATATCTTCTAGTAGAGTTACAAGTTCTTGTGCTTTGTAAAGAAATTGCTGCGTGAGGTATTATGGCTTGTGCCAAGCAGGAAGTCAGACCTGATTACCATAATAGTTCCTTCAGGCCTTCTAAATCCACATATCCATGAACAAAGGCTCTTATGTGGTACAGGCAGCCACAGAATTTCCAAAATCACCACTGGAGCAGCTCTCTCTTGTTTCAGTGATGACTTACCAAGAACCATTCAAAGACTGAAAAGTCTTTGAGCAGATTGGTGAAGAAGCTCAATAGCGGGTACGACACAACTGAATTGGCAGGTTTTTTGTCTGCACTGATGCATGGTGGTGATGAACCAGTTTCTGTTACTGTTTGCTCCACAGGCATGTTTTTCTACATACATCTTCTAAATTTCACCAGACTTCTGTAGTAGATTGCATTTGTATTAAGATCACTGAAAATCTGTAATTTATATGTGATGATTATTGAATCCCTTCTGTCATATAACTAAAATACTGCTTAAACTCAGAATTTTCATAGAGTCAAAGAATCATAGAATGGCCTGGATTGAAAAGTACCTCAAAGATACCCCATCTAGTTTCACCCTCACTGCTACGTGCAGTGTCAACCACTAGACCAGGCTGCCCAGAGCCACATCCAGCCTTGTCTTGAATGCATCCAGGGATGAGGCTTCCACAACCTCCTTGGGCAACCTGTTCCAGTGTGTCACCACCCTCTGTGTGAAAAACTTCCTCCTAATATCTAACCTAAACCTCTCCTGTCTTAGTTCAAAACCATTCTCCCTTGTCCTATTACTACAATGTACACAGTCGTTCCCATTCCTGTTTGTAAGCTCCCTTCAAGTACTGGAAGGCCAGTTATCTTCAGTTATCTGTGAGCGTGTCATCTTTACCATGGGATTTTCTACAGTCAGGGGCTGTTTGAAATCTTAATATCCATATGAGTAGAAAGAACAAGATAAGAAGTAGCTTGTGTCTTTGCTGTTTGACCTGCATGGGATATTGAGAGTGTGGAGGATACTTGTCTTTCAGCTCCCATCTGCTGCAGGGAAGTGCATCCTTGTTTTACTGGGAAGGAGACAACAGATCTTTTTCAGAGAAAATACTTGAAAATGGTTGATCAAAAACTATATTAGAAGAACTTAAAACAATGTGCCGAAAAAGGATAGCCCTGACTATCTCCTTTCTTTGCTTAACCCTTAAACTTTGTTTTTAACTTTGCTTTACTCTTTATCATCCAAAATTAATTGGGAATTAATATGCAAAATACTACAAATGGAAACAGAATGGTGTCATCCTGCTGCACCTGTATAGCACTGCATCTGTTACAGGAATGTAGAATGTAATAGGACAGAATAACTAAATATCGAGTTGGCATATGAGGTTGCAAGAAATTACTCAGGAGCATTTTCATGTATTTCTGTCTCAGTTTAAAAACTAGCAAAAAAGCTGTTATGTAAAACCTTCAGAAACTAGAGTTTACCAGGGTGATTCAAGGGTGAAGTCAGGTATAGCAGAAGAATATGTGTTCCAACACAGGTGATAGCTGGCTTGCAGACAGCTGGTTGGCACCACATACCTCATTTGTTCCTGCACTCTGAATATCCCTGCTGCTCTCCCTTCCTGGAATAACACCTATGTATGTTCTGTATGTGACTGTGGAACAGAGTGATGGCAACCGTCCCCTATTAGTTTTAACTGAAGCAAACAGAGCAGTCTGCTACAGTGCTGCCACATGGGCACCTGGGGTAATACAGTTGGATTACACTTACACTGAGGAGAAAAGCACAAAGACCTGGAGTATCTCCTCCCTGGTACTTCAGGTCTCTCTGTTTGGTGGAGGCTGACTTCAACACCCGCAGTTTAAACTAGAATAAGGAAAATTATTAGATTAAAACCACAGAGAAGAGAAATATCATTGTGTTTGATAACCCAAAATTATGTGGCTGGGATGAGTAAGTCTGTGTCTCTGCATATGGAGGCTACACTTGCTTACATGGGCATTCAAGAATTATTCTTGCTGGTAGGTAAAGCTTTAGCAACAATGTTGAAGAAGAGAGAAAACTGTTAGTCAAGACTCTACAATGTTTGGCTGCTTGCTGCCAAATGAGTTACATTTTTGTAGTGTGCACAATCTGTCTTGAAAATCTATTACATACCTACGGTGTTCACAAATTCCTGATAGCCATAATAGTGGCTATGGAGAGCATTTTGAAGCAAGCTTCAGGATGTCTTTATTCACATTTTTTTGCTACCACAGAGTCACTCTTACTGGATACCTCAGTTCTGAAAGGGAGGGGAGGAGGTTGTGCCATGGAACAAAATTGCTGTCTCCATTAGCGAACGGATTTGAGCCATCAAATCGCTGCTCTTTTCTTCTGTGTGAAAGCTCATGGCTAAGTCATTTAGTGTAAAAGAAAACAGTCTTCTATACCACAGAAGAAATTCCTCAACTGGACAGTGATACATGAGGCTGCAGAATTAACTTTGGATATCATTGAGAGCTTCTGTGGCGTTTCTTTTGGTTCAGGCAGCACTGTGGAAGCACTCCAGATGACAGAAGAGGAGTTGTGTTGAGGCCTGGGGAGTTCCTCTGGCTCCTTTCCAGTGCAACGCTAGCCCAGAATTTTGTATTTATTTTGAATAGCTGTGCTTGCATTAAAAGCTCAGTTTTACTGCATTTAAAAAGTATTGGATGTTGTGTCCTGTACCTTGTTTACTTAATAACCCCTGTACAAGAATCTCCAGTTTTGTCCGGGCAGCTTGATGTTCTGTTCCAAGAAGTAAATGTACCCCTTTCATTTGTAATTCACATGCCGGGTTAGAGCACGGTTCAGTGTAAAGAAGTGCCGTGGTGCTCAGACTGTGCTCGCAGTGTCTGCTTGGATCAGAGTTAAGCGTGCTGTGCTCGCCGTTACGTAACTCTGCCAAAAGTGTCGATTCAGGGAAATTCGGATGCCGTGAGAGAGCGAGAGCATCGGGAACGTTCTCTCCCACTTAATGGAAACGTGGCTTTCAGTGAATAGTGCATTTAAAAGTAGCAGACTGTGTGACTGTGTCAGTGATGGAGTCCAATGTGAACACAGCCATGATGTTAAAATCCCAAGGCACTGGGTCCTGCTGCTGGTTGCTGCAGTGGGAGGACAGATGTGGCTCCCACGTTGGCAGGCTGGTACAGCATACATGTAGCTGCTAGCAGAAGGGATTCACATCTGGAAGGTGCTTTACCTTCCAAGCTGGCCAGGCAGATAAACCTCCCTAGCAGGAGGGGCATCATGCAGTCCACTTGGATCCAGCTGCTCCTTTTGGTCCTGTGGGTCATCCTGCTGACTGGGGGTGATCTCCTAAAACTTGCCCGTGGAGAAGAGGGACAAGTAGAGCAACGGGCACCGGGTCAGAAACCCTTTTTGTCTTGTGGCCTTATGGAAATGATCTTCTTTCCTGGTGATTACTCATCTGATATTTCTACCTTTGCCATTTCACATGGTAGCAGCCCCTCTACTTCTTGTATCCTGAGGTGCATCAAGCATGGCCCGCTAGCAGGTCAAGGGAAGTGACTCTCCGACTCTGCACATACTGTGCAAAAAGGACTATTAGAGTGTCCAGGGGAGGGCTTTGAAGATGAAAAAGGGTCTGGAGGGCAAGGTGTATGAAGAGTGACTGAGAATCCTAGGTTGGTTCGGTCCAGAATAGAGGTGCTGAGAGGAGGTCTCATGGTGGCTGCGGCTCCTCACAGGGAGTGGAGGGGCAGCGCTGAGCTCTGCTCTGCATGACAGCGACAGGGCTCGAGGGAACGGCATGGAGCTGTGTCAGGGGAGGGGCAGCTGGGGGTGAGGGAAAGGGTCTGAACCAGAGGGCAGTGGGCATAGAACAGGCTGCCCAGGGCAGTGGTCCCAGCACTGAGGTTTGCAGAGTTCAAGGAGTGTTTGGACAGTGCTCTCAGTATAGTCTGATTTTTGTATGGTCCTGTGTAGAGCCAGGAGTTGCACTCGATGATCCTTACGGGTCCCTTCTGACTTAGGGAGGGTATTCTGTGATTCTATGATTCTATGACTCTACTTCAACCCAGAGGGATTCTTCTTATTACAGGGTATTTCAGATTACTGTATTCCGCTTGGTAGCACTAGGCAAAGCACAGAAGAAATATATTTCTGTAAAAGTATATGAGAATGTGACCTGTTCTCTGTAGTGTCCATCCAAATGTTTAGCTCATTAGAGAATGATGATTAAGAAGGTAAATCAGAGAGAGAGAAAATCAATGTTGTCTGAAAATCATTAGTCCTGTTCTCTCTACACAGCATGTACCCATTCGCTGCCTTTCTGCCCACTTTTGGGATCTGAGTCTCCACAGAAAACCTGATAGAAGTTACTGCAGACGTAAATGGTGTTGGCTAGATCTTCTTTTAGGTCATTCTTGTTCAGCAGCATCCTTGGAGCAAGCTTTGTCTCTGTTGTCTCAATTTTCTCATCTGCAGCTTTAATCCAGTGCTCTTTCTTTAATCACATCCTATATACACTTGTTCTCTGAGTCCCACAGCTCTCCCCCTCTCCAACTTCAGAGTCTCAGTTGTTTATAGTGTTGTGTTGGAGATTCAGTGTGAATTATTGAGTTTTCACAGTCAAGGTAAACAGACAGAAAAAAACGACGCTGCAGCACAAAATGTTCTCTAATCACTTATTTGACAAGTGCATTTTAATTATTTAGCAAATCTTGTAAAAGTAATGAAGTCCTAGTAACATGAGACTTAACACTGCTATTAAATTTTCCCTGAGAGGTGAGAAAAGACTGCTGTGCTTTTGGTGCAAATTGAGAGCTTGCAAACTAATGAGATTTGACTAAGGATACGTAAAAGGGACTGGAACTTCTCAGTGCTTCTTAATAGTTTCGCTCATAGTAAACCCAAGAGCATCCCACAGCTAGACAAGATTCTGCCTGTGTTGGCAGACCAGAAGATACTGTCTGATGCTTTGCCAAAATAAAACAGTCTTCTTGGCCCAGCTGTATTTTTACTGAGTATGTAACTTAGTAAGAGACAAAGCCATAAGTCCCAACCTTGCTGAAGAAGTATCATTCAAAATAGTTTTCTGTAGCATGATAGATTTCATGTTTCTGCAAAATAAATATTTAATCAGCACTAATATTTTTGGTTCCCTCAGGCAGTGAGAGATGTGGAAGTTCTGACTTTTCACTCAAGTAAGTGCAAATGCAGTCTAGCAAGAAGTTCAAAGTAAAATGTGTGCCTATTCTAGAGTTTCTGAAGATGAAATTTAGTTGCAGCCAGCCAGAAGAAAAGATAAATGTAAACCAAGCTTCAAGCCAGCATGCCTGTTTGATTGATTTGGGTTGTGTGATGAACTGGATCAGTTAAAATTGCACTGCAAAAATCCCAAACATAAATACAGCCTCCAGTGCTTTTCTTTTCAGTTGCAAAGCTACCTCCCCATGTCTGAAGTGGAGGGGCCAGGGGCTCTTGGGGGCTGCGTTTACCAATTCCTTCCTGCTTCCTTGATCTCATATGATACAGTGGGCTCTGTGTTCAGAGGTCCCACTTGCAGGTTATTGTGTGCAGAGAGTGTGTCTGATCCCAGCTGTTCCACAAGGAGTGAAGTTTGGTCTCCAGAGAGGCTCACTGTGGACTCTGGGTGCTGGTAAAGGCACTGGAAACGGGTTCCTATGAAAGCTTCAGCTCCCATGATTTTAATTGGGCAGAACAGAAGACAAAGATTTAAAGTTCTTTCTCCATTTGTTTTTGTTTGTTGGGATATTTTGTTTTGTTTTGTTTTTTTAACTGGGGACAGTTTTGTTTGCAGAGGGAGCAAAAACTGAACAGAGTGCTCTATATTTTTCCTATGAACATGAACTGCTTCCATTTTCCCTTCATCTGCAGAGCAGTAGTTCACAGCACACTCAACAAAACCTAACAGCTCTTCCCCTGGAACATGACAGGCAGGACTGTATTTGTAATGAATCAGGCTTGAGGCAGTTGTCATGCTTGCATTTAAGAAAACTTTCCAGACCCGTCTGTCCATTAATGCTCTCTTCTGATCTGTTAGAAGCTCTCTGCCATCCTTCTAGTCATCAGCATCTTTCACTGATTGTCCTTTAGCAAATTAATTTAAAAACCAAACATCCCTTCTTTGATTTAATAAGCACAGAAAAAAAAAAAAAGAAGTTTCAAGGAGGGAAGTTGTACATTCTGAACTTGCACTTCAGACGCGTGTACACATCATGGAAAGGCAGCATGTGTTCATGGAGGTCATCCAGAAACCAAAGAGAACACTCTCTGCCACATCTGACTGTTACCACAGAAAAGAAGTATGCATTTTTGCTGACTGTGAGGAAGCTGGATTAAAACATGTCTCAGTCCTTTAACGGTAGTACATATGTGGTACTAAGAGAGAGAATCCTACTGAGCAGTTGTGACAAGTTTTGACGCTTCTGTCTTCCTTTGTATTAACACACTCACCGTACACAGTGCTAGTTTCACCCCTAATGGTGCCTTGTTTCTGACAATTGCAGAGTGGGTTTATCAGTTGGAGAGGTATGTAGGGTAATAAAATATTCATTATAAAGCTACGTTAACATATAATGACACCACTAGCACATCAAGATTTCCTAATAGGTAGCCACAATACCAATGTTCTACAGCACATAACTTCTTGAGATATGGGAAATCGTGTTTTTAGGGCAAAATTGTGATTTCTGAAAATCAGTGGATGGGAAATTACTGGGGTTTATGGGAAGAGCTCCCACTTGAAATGGCAGGGAGTGCTCAGTTCACTCAGCGGTCTGTCCTTGGTGGGAAAGCGGCAGGATGACCCTGATGGTTCCCATCCTGCGTGAGTGTATTTGGTCCATTTCTGATGATTGTTTAGAGGTAAAGCTTCCACATGTAGGAAGATGTGGAAGTTAAAGAACAGACTGCTGTGAAGTGTGCTAACATTCATAGTTCTCTTTGAGTATTGTTATTCCCTGCTTCTTTAAATTAACTACAACAGAACAGATTCATCCTTCTTCTGAAATCTTTGTATTTGGTTGATTGACAGAGCATCTCACTCATTGTATTGAAACCTTTCAGGTCCTTGTCTTTCTCCCTCCCTTAGAATGCCAGTACATTTTGCTCAAGCTAATTCTTTAATTAGGTGGAAATTAAATGAATCAGAGTTATTTGAAGTTGCAGAATAATTTTACACACATGCTTATGTAATGAGATAGAGCTGCACAGCTGACCAGAAAACAGTCCGTAGCTGCTGTTCTCAGTTTGAGCATTTCACTTCATTGGCTTTTTAAACTTCCCCCTACTCATTGCATCATTTTATATGATTTAACTGAAATTCTGAGAAAATGAGCCATGGATGTGAAGGACGGCTCAAGGACAGATTGAGAGAGAGGTTTCATGTAGGTTAACGGTGCAAAGAAAGCAACGCTGCAGGAGTGGTTTGATCAAAATGCACCAGTTAGAGCTGCTTGGGATGGTGAACTGGAATATAGGAAAAATTAGATTAACTGAGAAAGAATGCATGTCAAGAGAGAGTAGATTCATTGGACTGGAAAAGCCGTCCCCAGGGACAGTAAGCCCTGTGATTTTCCAAATAAAGCGTCCCATGTCTTTTGGATTGGAAACTCAATTGAATAAACCCTGGAAAATACCACTCTGAGATCTGCACTACTGGAGGTGAGCACAGTCTGAGCAGAAGGCTCCTTACCTCTATCTTCTGACTTGGCCGAGGCAGCTCTGCAAGCTTCCTTTGGACAAAATCGTAAGGTATGTTTTCTCCCCTCCTCTTTCTCTCATTTCCCCTGAATGTTATTGTACTGCAGCTTGGCTCTGTCCACAGAGGCTGGAGCTGACTGAGTTGAAACTTGCTTTAGCCACCACTGAATTTAACAGCTTTTGGCTTTGTAAAGCAGTGCCTTAGGAGAACTCTTGCTCATCTGTTCCTTGAGCTAAAGGAAAACTCTTCCAGTAGCTTTCCCAGTGTTTTCTCTGGCTGGAACACATACGTACCAATTGCTAGGTGAAGATACACTATCTTTAATCTTCTTCTGTATTTTCTCTTTGTCCAGCTGACATATTTTGAGGCGTCTACTTTGACTGTGATGGTGAAAGAGCCCTTTCACAATGGATTTTTTCCTTTGCCTGTACCCTATGCAATTCAGTTCTTCCACTGGTGGGAAAAATGCTTTTCTGTGGTATAAATATGTCGCAAGTAGTTGAGTACTGAAATAGGCATTCAGATTGCCCTGTTAAGTGTACTTCTTCAAGTATTTTTCATAGGTTTTATCTTTGGGATCTTGATCAGAAACTTCTTTACACAGTTCATCAGAGCTTCCCTGTTGGTTCTTAGGAAATAAAATCCTATTGGCATTTAATCTGTAGCTTGAAATATGTCTCTGGGAACTTCTTAAGTAAGACAGTAATAAATATTTGTATTATAATTTGCAAGTACAAATCACTAGCAGATATTTGCATATTTATTTATTGAATTTCTGTTTCCACCTCAGGTTAGATGAGACATAAACAATTATATAGCACCTCTGGCAAAGAACTAGTCTAGAGAGCAACTCAAAGCCACACTGGGAATTCAGAGGAAGGTTTCTGAGTTTTTAGAAGGAACTGCAAAAGGCGTACACATTGATTCATCTCCATAAATGTTATATTGATTATAGAATTAATGATGCAGGCTTTCACTCTGATACACCTTTTCTTTTTTGCGGAAATATGCCTTAGGAATATGTTTAGAAATAATATCTTTCAAAACATATTCATTGCAGCAGTGGTCAGAGCCAAAGACAGCACCTCAGTCTGCGTTGTTAATGGAAGGAATGGCTCCAGTTTACAGCCAACTGGAAGATTCCTTTTTTTTTATGTTTTGGCCAGTAGTCACGAGTCAGTCTCCACACTGCACTTTGTTGTAGGGGTCACCAGCAAATGTGATCTGCTGGAAAGGTGTTAATGGGCTTTCTCCAGCCACAGGGGCAAAGCCAGTGCAGTCAGGGGAAGTGTAAGACTGGCTGTTCCTCCAGCCTGACTGGTCATGCACTGTTCAATTGTCAGGAATGTTTCCTGGCAAGAAACGTCTAGCAGCTTCAACTTGTATGGTGGTTTTATGGTGAATCCAAAGAAAATTAAAAAAAACCCTTCACTCTCATTTTTGCTGGTGTCCTATATGGGTTCCAGGCAGTGGCCCGCTGAGGCCAGTAAGCCAGAAAATAGCACTGTATTTGGTGACCTTGTAGAGGAGGCATGCATTTGGATGTGTTCTTGGCCTGCTTCATTTTAGGAAAATTGCAGCAGAAACCATGAGAGGAAATTGATGTAATTAATTATAATTAGTATAGTATTTATAGTGAACACGTGTTCCAAAATCTGTAACAACAGTGAAGGAGATTCTGTAATTTTCAGGAGTTACAGATTTACTGGAACAAATAGGTGATTTAGGCCAGCCTTGAAAGTCTTTTGAACTTGTCCATTTGTGCCTTTGAAAATCTTCCCAGTTACTAACAATTAAATTAGAAGCCTGGATGCTTGTTTACATAAAAGCAACTGGCACTCTTTTTCTGTTTGCGTCTCACTGTGTCTTATTTATTTATCAGCATCACTGGATTTTAAGTTTTGGAGATGAACCTAAGTGCTATGGGCAGGAGGCTTTCCTTCAGTTCTCTGTCTTCTCATATACGTGTGGATGTGCAGGAAAGCGTTGCGCTGAAAATCAAGCTGGTAGACTCTCAATTTTCAAACAGAAGTGCTGTTTTTATTATACAGTCATAAGGTTCGTAAGAGGTCACAGAATCACTGAATTGTAGGGGCTGGAAGGGACCTCCAGAGCTCATCAAGTCCAACCCCCCTGCCAAAGCAGGGCCCCTATATCAGGTTGCACAGGTAGGCATCCAGATGGATCTTGAATATCTCCAGAGAAGGACGATCCACAACCTCTCTGGGCAGCCCATTTCAGTGCTCCATCACCCTCACTGTGAGGAAGTTCCTTCGCATATTGGTGCAGAACTTTGTATGCTCCAGTTTATAGCTGTTTCCCCTTGCTCTGTCCCCACAGACCACTGAAAAGAGGTTGGCCATCTCCCTTTGTCTCCCACACTTAAGATATTTATAAACATTAATAAGCTCCCCTCGCAATCTTCTTTTCTCAAGGCTGAACAGACCCAGGTGACTCAGCCTTTCCTCATAGGGGAGGTACTCCAGGACCTTTATCATCGTTGTAGCCCTCCGATGGACACTTAAGATGATACTCTGCTTTGTAGTTCGTTCTTGCACATTTGCATGTCCTTAAAAAATCCGCCCTTATTAGTTGTTCTGTAAACTCTGTATTGCTTCAGGGGAAAAGGCCAGTAAATGGCAGTTTAGATTATGTGAATTTCTTAGTGTGATTTCACACTGATAGGAGTGATAAGGGATTGTAGTCAGTTTTGCATAAAGACGTTCTTGTTCAGTTCTTAAATTGCATTTTATTTTTAGCTATGTGCTTCTGCAATTACCTCCAGTTTTGCAGAAAATTCAAGTAAGTACGGTCTGTATCTGAAGTTCACATAAACTTTTGTTTCACAGGCATGATGGGGTAACAGTTGGTAACTAGCCACTCAGTAGAAAATGAAGACTACTCAGACTTTTTTAATCTCTGACATGAAGTTCCTACTACTGCTTCTTTCATTTTCTTCTATTTAGGATGGATTGTAGAACCACAGAATGGTTGGAGGGGACCCTAAAGACCACCCAGACCCAACCCCTGCCATGGGCAGGGCTGCCACCCACCAGCTCAGGCTGCCCAGGGCTGCATCCAACCTGGCCTTGAACTCCTCCAGGGATGGGGCACCACAGCTTCTCTGGGCAGCATGTACCAGGGCCTCACCACCCTCCAAGTAAAGAATTTCTTCTTAACATCTAACCTAATTTTCTCCTCCTTTAGCTTAAAGCCATTGCCCCTTGTCTTATCACTATCAGACTGTGTAACAAATAGGTTCCCTTCCTGCTTATGAGCTCTTTTCAAGTACTGGATGACTGCAACTGAGGTTTCTTCAGAGTCTTCTCTTTTCCAGTCTGCACAAGCTTGGCTCCTTCAACCTTTCTTCATAGGAGAGGAGCCCCAGCCCTCTGCTCATCTTCATGGTCCTCCTCTGGATCTGCTCTGACGGCTCCACATCTTTCCTGTTCTGGGGGTCCCAGGCCTGGGCATAGATTCCAGATGGAAATCAGTTGGTTTTTTTAAGCAGTAGTAAAGTTTTACATTCAAAAATTCCTTCCCTACGTATCAATTACTTTACCTGCTTTTTCTTTTCCCTGTACTTACATATTTTGTCTTGCTGTTCGTGGAACCTATTTGCAGTTGTCAGTAGATTAGACTTCTTGTAGCTGAAGAATATGAAAGAAATATTCTGCCTTTGGTCACAACCCAAACCTTTCACTTAAGTGAGCTTAGCTTAGGCTGGGCACCTAATGGCCTTTCGGATGTGGCTGGAAGTTTAGAAAGTCAGTGGCCAGATAAAGCATCTGGCACTTAATGACAATTCAGTGTTTGTGTCATTTTTTTCTGGGCTGTTTCTTTTTCTTTGAAGGCAGAGACGAGGGAGGATGTGCAGTGATGCAGCACTGAGTGAAGGATAGCAGAGAAGACAGTGAGACTGGATGCAGGAACAGAAGGATATGAACTTTCTTCAGTATTACCTTATAGGATCTATTTTTACATAGAAATGTCAGCTGACAGAACTCAGGAGAGGGAATATCCATGTAATCTAGGTGCAGCTAGAGACAGGAAGCTGAAGAAATGAGGGAAGAGGAAAAGCAGTCGAGGTGGTCTGAATGCACAGCTGTATATTAAAAACAGCAGCTGGAAGAGAGAGGTCTGTGTGGAAGATGACCTTGCAGTGTAGGAGCAGACACTATTTGGTGGTGGAGAAGTATGTTTGTTATGATGGAGAGCTCAGGAGAAAAAGTCAGAAACAGGTGACTACAAAGCAGAAGGCTGGCACCATGAAAAAAAGGAAGGCGAGATGGAGATGAGACTTGAGGCTGAGGAGGAACAAGTATGCTACTGAAGAACTGGAGGGAGGGAATAGTTAGAAAATGGTTGAGTTGCAGCAGGGAAAAAGTAGAAAAAAAGCCTAAACAAATAAAAACATGATCATCT
>PPHD01017886.1:2910-14834 GCA_002909625.1 Bambusicola thoracicus
TTCTGGGACAAAGTTCTGACTTCTAGAAGTACCCACAGCTTTTGGTACGTTAGGATACAGGATTAACAGTTCTGAAGCAGCAGTCTTGAATTCTGTCTGTTTTTCTGCTCTTAGTTTTTCTTAATGTGTGTTTTTTTCCCACCTATCTTTAGATTTTATCACTTTTTAAATTTGTGTTAAGGGAGCTGTGTGATTGTATGATTAAAGACTATATCCTAATGCATTCCAGAATCGTCTTTCATAAGGCTGGGAGATCAAATCTGCAGAGGCTGCCTTTTGACATTTTTCTCCAAGTATTTGAATCAGATTTTTAATTTTTTTCTATTAATAAAGCACTTGCTAGACATATACACTCAAGTGCACATACAATGAAAACACAGTAAATTCCTCCGTTTTAAACCCTATTGGCTGCTAGATCAGTCTGCAGTGTCACTGATAGCTGTTCTAGTTTGCTTTTCCTCCTTTGTGTCAGTCATAAGAGTCTAGTGTCTGCAGCACGCTTTGAGGATGGCTTTCACAGCTGTCTGCTGACAGCAGAACAGCACTGAGATGTGAAAGATGTACCGTCCCTTTGATTGTGCTTCATGCAGAGGTGCCCTTCCAATGCTGAAAGATGCTTCCTTAAGAACCTGGAACTCAGTTCTAGAGTCTTTACCACTATCTGCTCTCAGCAAGCAGTTGGGAAACCTGTCAAAATATTTCATCTCCAGATATCCTACTCAAAATAGTATGATCTTACCATCAGTTAGATGCTATGTTCAATTTTCTGGCTGTCATTTTATCTGCTGTTGGTGACACTATAACCTCTGTTATGAACACAGGATCTAGTTGAAACTTTGGAATGGAGAGAAAATCTTCCACCTCCTGAGTAGGCTTTCTTATTCACTATGATTCCCATTTCCTGAGACTTCAGCATATTCAGGGACTGGAATGCTGTTTTATGTATTGCCAGCACTCTGGAGGGTTTTGGACCTCAGTGCCAGCATCTCCTGTAGCATCAGAGACCTACAACATCTAGACCATTGATCCTGCCTTGTATTGCTCCATACGTCCCCCTCCTTCATCTCTGTACTGCACAGGGTGTCATCTTTCCCTTCCCACTACTGTGCCAGGTTTGTCCGCATCCCATCTGTTGTATCTTTGCAACCCACCTACTCTTTATTCACTTACTTTCCTAACTGGGCCCTCTTAAAATAATTCCAGTATAAGAAATGATAAGCAGTTTACTCTATCTGTACCGCATAATCTCATCCCTATTTCAAAAACCTCAAAACACCTGTCTAACAGTTCCTAGTTTTTGCATTCCCTCCTACCGTGATCCTTCCCATTCTTCTTGGGCCTCCATCTTTCTTTTTCACCCTTCGCTTCTTTGATCTGTTTTGTGAGAATCAAGCTCATTTTTCCTTTGTATGGTATTGTTTGGCATGACTGTAAGTCAGTAAAAAAAAAAAAAGCACAGGAAAAAAATGAAACAACAACACGCAACACAGTGAGTTGGTGAGACTACTCTCACCTGTCAGCCTCTTCTGGATATTTTTCATACATGTTGGAGACATACTTGATCCAGATCCTGACCATCAATGTGTAACTATCTTGTGAGCAAGGGTTCTGGTGCTGTTGCTAGTGAGGTCTGACATCCTCTCTAGGTAGTCAGCCAATGGATGTAAGAAAGAATGACTAGTGGAGCCGAAATCACATTGGGTGACCAACTTTTCGTCATAAGTCAATACTCTTAGAATAGAAAATGCTAGCTGTATAATGTTTAACATGATAACATTTTAACAAATGAAAAAAGCTTGATCATTGAGAGAAATGATGATACAGAAGCAGGAAGCATCATTTCTGATGTGTTGTTATAGTCTCTGGCATGTGATTCTATTTGAAGTATGAGCCGTGTTTCTTTGAAATACAAAGCATGCATGTGAACTTAAGCTGTGAAACTTTGAGTAGCATGATTAACATGTGGATGAAAATTGATTTGCTAGCATTTGTTTTCATCTAGCTTTATAAGTGGTTAGGCACTCTTCCAAACCTACATTTCAAAATTGAGATTCCTTTGCCGCTTTCCAAATAAATGAAATGTAAAATTGGAAAAAGCTCGTAATGTATTTTGGTAGTTCCTCTGCTGATTATCCTGTAAGTGTAATTAATAAAATCACAATGTAATTTTTCATTATATAGTCTTGGATAACAACTTTTGGAAGAATGCTTCACTCCTTGTAAAAATGGAAATACCTCCGTGTATCATATTGTATACCTTATCAGAGAACATGGTTTGTTTTGTTCCTCCTTGATGCAAAAACAAAACAAAACAAAAAAAAAACTTGTTGCATTAAAAAAAACAACAGGAAGAACACTGGATTTGTAAAATACTGGCAGTCAGGCCAAGAAGCTTTTTAAATATACTGGGATGGCAGACAGCAAGTCTTTGTCCTCCTTTCTGCCACTCTCTGAATCTCAGAGGGGACACACTGTAAAGCTGCTGAGGCTGAGGGACGTCACAGTGGACATACCTGCACGGGGGGTTGATGGTGAGATGTCTTCTGTGGGGTTCCTGTGTCTCTGGTTCTTCACTGATACAGACAGGATTAAGGTTGGGTGATGAAGCAGTTGCCTGGTCCCTAGGGGTGCACCACAGCAGCCTTCAGAAGAGCCCTGACCTCCCATGTGACACTAACATGGCAGCATGGTAGCCATGTGGCAGTACTCAAGTCTCACTGTTGAAATGATTGGTTTGGGCTCTAGGCAAAGAAGATCCTGAGTCAAAAATTTCATGAACAAGCACAACATCTGTAGTCACTGTTCCCACAAGGAGACAGGGGTTTAAGCAGCTACAGAATTACAGAGTGATGGCCACAGGCAGTACTGCAGCTGTCATGGTGTCTGAATGTCATGAATCCATTAATCACAAAGTTTGTCGTAATGTGATTGTCCCAGATCTGGGGATGTGTAGTTGCCAGAAAGATCATCAGAACTGCACTTTGACTCCCTGTGGAAATAGTCTTTATTTACTGTATAATTAATTGCTAAGTTTAACAGCTGAATAAAACAGGGCCTGGCATTAAGTGTGATGCTGGTTTTCTGTCAGCCCCTCAGGGCAGTGCTCTCTCTCTCAGTGTTCCCAGCATAATTAAATACCATTCAGCCTTTGAAGGACTACTCAGGTAGGAAGGAGAGGAAAGAGGGAGGGAGGAGCAGACAGGTTGGAGGGGAAGTAGAGAGCAGAGCAAGGGCCCCTTAGCATGGCAGGAAAGGGAGGTGGGAACAGAATAGGTACAGTGCCTGGTGCAGGTGGATGTGATTAGCAGACTCCTTTGCCTGTAGCTGAGAGCAGCTGCGGATCTCAAGGGTTTCAAGGACATAAGCAAGTTATTATGGTACCAACTGATACACTATAACACATTCTGCATATTTTAAAATCCTTATTCCTTTGGCTTTCCAGTATCTCTGTTGGGCAGATATACTTGTAGGTGTTAGGAGATTATTTTAGAAGGGTGTGGACCCCATGTACAGTAGTGGCCACTGCTCAATTTTAAATTAATAACCTGAAATACATCAGGAGGTAATTTCACAGTGGTTTAAAGCCACAGATCTGCACAGATTTTTAAAACAAAATATGTTTGCCATACTTCAGCTATTTGATACAACATTTCTGGAATTTGAAACACAATTTTCTTTGGATAGGATGCATGAAATAGCTGTGTTTCCCTGTAAAAATACTTTCTATAAAGGGATTTTCACATTTCCATATCACAGTAGTAGGAAAAGCTATAAGATTCTGGATATAATCTGTGCATTTTATTCAAAGATATGCTGTGCATTGGAAATGAAAGTAGTATTTTACTTCAATAAGAGCGTATAATGATAATTTGCAACCTCAGAAGTTTGTTCTGGTAGCGTTCACAAGTTCTGATTATGGGTCTGTTGTTTATAGAAGTTAAAAACCATTTTGTAGCTTAGGAAGTAAGTTGAGAAGTGCATCTTTGTAGTTTTCATCAAGAATCAGTTATGATAAAAAAAGGGTAGAGATTTACTCTTAACTGAAGGCCTATGACTAATTCAAGCTTTTTTCTCTTTCAGTAGGGATAAAAAGGAAAGCAATGGGTGGCACAGGATGTATTGAATTAAGAATTTAAAAATACAGAATTGAGTATAGAATGAGCCTTAGGGTAACAATTGGAAAGCATTCAAAGAACAAATCTGTTGATGAGTTTCTATCTAAAAGATGGGTACTTTTTAGACAGGCAGATTTGATAAGGGATCAAATCTTGGAGCTCATGGATTGTAACTAGCTGAGTTTCTAGCCCGGGGGATTACCATTCCTTTGAGGATCTATTTTCCTACGCTTCAAGTACTATTTCTCATAAATTACACTGAATATTAATGGCAATATGTGGAACTCTAGCGAGGATTTGGTAGTACTTTTATGGTAACTTGCATTTTCTGCTGCTGTCAGCTGTCATATATCTGTGTTTAAAGTACCTGATTTTTACTGTGAACATAAGTGCTCAGAGCTAAATTGGGCCTGACTGCTATTGCTCCTAAGGGTGAGAGGACCACAGAGCAGAACGTGGCTTTTTTTGACCTGAAAACATAGTGAGCACAGTCTCTGCAGGGAGCTGCAGCTGAACAGTGGTACCCCAGCTCTAGTGCATCTGTCTTTGCACCTCTGGAGCATCTTCCAGAGCAGGGGGCACAGAGACCCTTTGCTCGGTTTTATTTTTCTTAGTTACCTTCATTTCGGTGTCCTGACTGAGCATTAGGTAAATGTTTTGCAATTGTCTTATGTTGCTCTGTGCATTCATTAGACGTGCAGAATAAAGTAGGTAAATCATACGGTGAGTCTGTGGAAAAAAAATAAAAATCAGTGAATCAGTAGATGGAGAAACACTGTTATTAGGCTGTCAGCTTTTCTCAACAAAGACTTTCAGATTCATCACCCAAAAGACTTCAGCCAAGTGACCTAGAAAGGTGTATGCTTTATCTAGCTGTCAGCCTGCTGCTCAGGAAATAAGGTATTACAATGTAAGCACTGATCACTGTGTGCTGACCTCTGATAGGGCTGCACTGCTGCAAATGGATTTCTGCTCTTGCCCCACCTCCTCTAGCAAATGGCATGAGCTCTTGCAGATCCTTGCACAATGCAGGAATTATTTCACAGGGGTGATTTTAATTTAACTCAGCCTCTTTCATATCTCACCATAAGCCCATCAAATGTGTTGCTGGTTTACCAACTGGTTGCTGGTAGGCTGAGGCTGTGGTTCTGACCAGTTACATCTGTGTCTTCACTCTCTGTACCCTTCTGTTATCTTCCATACATATCATATGTTCCTTGGCTTGTGTACTACTGTATTTTGCCTTTGCATTATACCAAGTCCTGGGCTTGGATTTTAGGCACTACAAGAATGTGGCTATCAACTTTACTTTTCCTTATAGAAGCTGTTGGATTAATCTGTTTAAGGCTGCATTTCCAAAGTAACACTATAATATTAAATACTTTGAAATTAGGCTAAGCAGAATGTGGTTATGACCAGTTCCTACCTCATAGAAGTCATTAATCCTGAAGAAATGCTAGTAATAAAAATGTGGAGGAAAATATGTGAGATGTCTTTGGTAGGATATTGATTTGCCTACCTCACCACTTTTGTTCATTTCTAAGCACAACATCAATTCTTACACTCTTCAGAAATTCATTTATGGAGGCAAAATCGAGCAGGAACCCACACTTTTCACATAAATAAGATAGTACCAGTCAGTGTGCCTTGATGATGTAAGAATTGCAAGTTGCTTTGCTTCCAGAATCTCAGAATCCCAGTGGGTCCCACAGCTTTCAGGAGGCCTGCGTTTTTCCCCAACTATGATTATGTGTAGTGACGCACCAATGGTCTGACATACTATTTTCTGCCTACCTGCATTAGGCCTCTTTTATCTGAAGTACTCTGCAGGCCCTCTGGAAGGTCTGTAAAGAAATTAAGTAAAAGCATATAATAGTAAGTAAAGAACAAGGTGCTGAATTGCATCACCTAGCTTTGCTGTGCGTCTAAGCTGAGTATCCCATTAATGTAATTTTTCTGTATGTAACTTATTTTCCAGATTTCTTTGCCTGCCTCCAGAATGTTCATAATTAAGAAACACAATGAGGTCATCAGCACTATTGAAAGTACTCATAATTAGCATCAGGAGAAGGGTGTTTCTGTGAGTGCAGATGGACCATAGTGCAGATGGAGCATGCATATTGCCAGTAGGTTTTTGAAAATGTTTATAGTATCAGTGATATAAAGAGAATCTGAACTCTCTCAGATGGTTTTGAGAGGAATGCATAGTAGCGTTTGTATCTAAGAGTTTGAGGTGAAACTGACTATCCTGTGTAATTCAAAGAGTGTAAGCCACAGTGAAATGCATGCATATAGGTATATAAATGCATAGAAAACACATATATATCTGCAGTCATATGTGTAGCTGGGAAGCTCCAATATCAAAGGCAAGCCACAATAAACTTTGACATAGATTCATTGTGTACTTCTTTCATTGTTTTGATTTCTGATATGACTGGATAGTAACACCTCAGTGCCAGGTCACCTATATCAGGCCCAGCCCACGCAATTTGATCAGCTCATGATATATATATTCTCCTCCCCACCCATCCTTGCCCTTCTGGTTATCAACCAGGCTGTGATATTTTTCTTTTAAAGTTGATACTGGAGTATTTTTACCTTGACAGTTTGATTTTATGCTAAAAGAATGGATGCTTGTGCCCTCTTTATCTCCCTTGACTAGCCCAGTCAGCTTATTCCTAGTGGACTCATTTCTTATCTTGCAAAATAGAGGCAATCAAAATTGTGCAGAACATTTATGTACAGCTGTATTAACATTACATGAAACCTAAGCTTTCTGTTCCATAAAAGATTTACTTCCACAGCCTTTTTCTTCTTTTTCTTCTGTTTTCTGTCTATTCTTTCTTTTTTTTTTTTTACTTTTTAATTATAGGCATTTTGAATTCCTAAAATCTTTATCTATGAGGCAAACAGACGTGCTGGGAAAAAAAAAAAAAAAAAAAAAAAGCAACAACAGCAACAAAAACAAACAAACAACAACAAAAAAAACAACACAGAATCCTGTCCTTTACTGCCCTTTTAATGTTAATTCTCAGTTGTCTGTGAATGACTGAGGCCAACAATACTTTTATTAAAATCTGTAGCCCTGTGGGTTCCAATGATTTCAGAAATCTGTTTACTGCACAATCCTGGGAAAGCATTATATTATCCTCCTGGGCATCCACGTTTTGCAGATTTGTTTACTGTTTCACTTAGAATGGAAACTTCAACAAGGATCAAATGACTTCCATAGAAAAATGGTGATCTCTTTATTAATACACTTATAACCCTCAGGCTGGCCTATACAGTTCCATAAAAAAAGCTGTTCTACTCAGGTATACTAAACTAAGATGCTGATACAGTCTGAACACTACTTGCTGATCTGCTCTTTTTTGTTCAGTTGCTTTCTTTGTTGCTTTTCCTGGAATCCTTTAGCGTTGAAGAATTTGCTCCTGGTAAATTAACTACAAAGATTTTCAGTTACTCATATTCTTCAAATGCTTCTTACTTTCTTTGCTGATTCTTTTCTGCTAATGTTTGATCTTCATTTATTTTTCAGAATCTCATCTTCTGTTCTTGTCCTTTCAAATTATTGTAAAATTGTTATTCCAAATAATCTTTTCTGGATTGTTACTTGAACAAACTTCTTCAGTAGAAGTTCATATTTTCTTAGCTTGAAGTCACAGAACTTTAGTCTTGTTTTTCTTGGGTCTGATTTTTGGTAGTTGTGCTCTTACCCCTGTATATGGTAGGAGCACAATTCCTATCACTGGAAATCTCAAAGATGAAAGCAAAATCTTCAGGCGGGCTGACAGTGGAAGCATGCTTGTTGTCCTCTGTTCTCACGTATAACAGATGAGAACAGACATTATGATTGCTCATTTTAGTACAAACAAGCAAAGATACACTGGAATAAAGATTTACACTCATGATAATATAACCTTTCTGTTTGTTTTGTGCCAAGATTGAGAGAAAGAGGAGGGGAAGGCCAATCTACATACTCCATCTAATGACTGCATCCTAATCACTATAGCGGGAAAGAACATAAGATGGAGAGAGACAGATGAGCAGAACAACAACAAACTCCAATGACTGGTATTATTAGGAAGCTGTTCAGTTTGTAGAGAGCTTCTCCATGAAGTACAGCTAGAATCATAGAATTGTAGAATGGCTTAATTTGGAAGGATCCTTATAGACCATCAAGTTCCACTCCCCCACCATCAGCAGGGTTGTCATCCACTAGGTCAGGCTGCTCAGGGCCCAATCTCAGTGTCAAAGACAAAGGATATTTTTTTCTAGCATGTGGCTTTGGAAGTTGCTTGCAACAAAAGGTTTCATTGATAAAATGTTTCACATTTATCTTAGCTGTACATCCCTGTAGCACTGTGGCACAGGAGTGCATGACTCGTGATTGGCAGGGCCTTGTGAGTTGCTCAGATACTGCCTCCTGATTTGAGCCCCTCTTCATGACCTAGTCACCCAAAAGCACCACTTCACAAAGAAGCAAGCTTGTCCTTAGGTGAGTTTTTGCACCCTACAAAGGAGGAAAGACATCATGTGGATGATATGGGCTGTCTCCTTGAAAACTATTGCTTTTGGTTCTCTTAGGTAGGAGGTCTGAACTGTTTGGTTCTTGCCTGGAGAACTAACCAATCCAGGTGGCTTGGTTGTCTCTTCTCAAGTGAGTGTCATAACTAGCACCATACCATGATGCCATCACATTCCCATAACTGCTTCTTCTCAGATGGTGTGGCTTTTCCATGTGACCAACCATCTGCCAGTAATAGACCAATTTTGCTTTCAGATGATACAGAAGTTAAGATGAAGTCTAGAAAGAGATAGCAGGGAAGATTAAAAAAACACTTTAAAATCAAGGTCTGTGAAAATGGCAATTCTGACAGATTATGACATATTAGATTCTTGATTTAATGTTGCTGATATATCAATTAAAATACTTCAATTTATATACTTTTGAGCTTAGAACTCATAATAAAGTTAGAAAATGAAAATGTTGTTTGGGGCTAAGTTTTAGATTTCCCATCCGAGGCCTTCTGTTTCTGAAAGAAGCTACAAAGGGTACATATAACAGAAAGTGTATTTTTATACTAGTTTCCATACTGATGATTTTATTTATAATTTCCCAGTAAATGTCTATCACTGTCAGGAGAATTACATATTAAACCCTTGTGCTCTAATTTTAGTGAGACTTTTCATATGTTGTATTTCAAGTTTTAATTGTCGCCATCTATAATCCTTCCTGTTTATAATATATGAGGATGATCCATTATGAAAAAAATATTGTTCTTCAGTTAAACTTGGATGGATGGATGGTTGATGTTTTGTTGCTTCTCTGTAGGATCAGCTATAGGATACACAGAAAAAGCAGGTTAATTTATCTGGAATACAACTAAATCTAATTTAAGTTACTAGTTGCTTCTGAATTTGTGAAAATGATTTCAGTCTAGGCTATTTTAGTGTCAGCTTGCTTTTTGGGACTGTGAACAAGTGATAATCATCATATATCATGTAGAAGAAAGCAAGTGCCAAGTATATGATGTAGGTTTGTTTGATATCCTAAAATTACTTCAGTTTTGCTTTGTCACTTTCTCTCTTAATATATTTACAATTTATGTAAATAATATGGGTCTGAGTTTCCTTTAGCTTGGTGTTCCACAGAGAAAAAGAAACATGAAATCTTTACATGAGGGGAATAATTTTCTGTTCAAGAGGAAAGCAACTCTGCTGAGGTGGATAACAGTGAAAAGCCAATTTTCTGAAAAGTAGTGTCCATAGTCTCTTGGAAGCAGCCCACAGGAATTCTTGTTCAATTCAGTATGAAGAGCATAAACACTTGAAGATGAATGAGAGCAACGGTGTGTTTGTGGGTGTGTGCACACTTGTCATTGTGCTCAAGTCTTTGTGTTCAACTCCCTGGACTTTGGATTTGGCCCATGCTGATGGAAAACAGGCTGTGGTGGCCACCTACAGGCATAATTCTTCAACTGATGAGTGTGTAAATGTGCCCACATGTAAATAATCTAATCATAGGATGTAAATCCAAGGTGGTCTGTAGATCTCATTATTTAAGTGCCACCACTTTACTGACAGTTAAGCTACTTTCTAAAATAACTATAATAAATCAAAGTATAAAGACAGCCCTGTGTGTTTATTATAAACTTCCTGTGCTGGCAGTGTTGTATTTTGTGTATTTCTGCCTTGAAAAGCAATTCTCTGAGAACGGCATAAAAAGGTTCCATTTTATGTCATCTTTTTTACTTCTTGTAAGTGCTCAATTTACAAGTAAAGCAGTATTTTGTTTTATTTTGCTTTATTTTCCAACCAGTTACCAGCATACCTGGAATTGAGGACCAGGATCCTCCATGTAGTCTGTTTATAACACTAAAAGGTCTTCAAGATGAATAGTTTGTTCAGTACTTGTGTATCTGCGGGCTTATAACAGATCAGAGTTAGTAAGTAATTCTGTTGACTGAAGAAGGAAGAGCTCTGGTTTGTGCTGTCTGTGTTAGTTCAGGAGGTCTGATACAACTGGAGTGTGGTTTGGGTCTTTGTCTTGATTGATTACATATTGCTCTAGTGTGTGTGAAATGCACTATGAAACTGCACCCTAGTTCTACAGTGCTGTTTCTTCAGCATTTCCCTATGGGAAGCTGAGGTCTTGTGGCCTACTGGCTGCGAAGTGCTGATTGGTCCTGATTCTGACCTATTGGAGGCACTGAGAGATATTAAGCTGGTGATAGAAGGAGTAGCCTGAATGCTGAGTTCTTAAACAGAGGAGAACTGTTGAGGAAGGAGAACTTTCCTACAGAGTTTTTAAAGGTCTTCAGGTGCTGACTTAATTCCTATTTCACTGAGTGAAACACCTAAATAACCCATCTGACACATAGTGACATCTTTGCTGTTCTGTGTACTCCTATTATCTGCATGGGCATCTAAATGGTGGGAGGTACTGTGCAAATACAGTTACACTGAAAGAGAGTATTCTCATTCATTATAAAAATGACCTTTGGAAAATGCATGATGTATTAAAAAAATTGCTTTCAAGGTAATATGACCTACTACACCCATGCTAGACACCAATTTAAACAGAAGTTCTGGTTAAATTGCCTTTTAATACAAATGCCATGTTATTTCTCCTTCTCCTGTGTATTTGTCAAGTAGAGATGTACAACTGAAAGTACTACTGAATGACAGATAATTTTTTTTGTTAAGCATCGGTATCCAGGCTAGAATTCTAAGTTTTCCATCAATCTTTGTTGTCAGGTTATTATAGATTATCCATAGTTGTTACAGTCTTTCTGTTACTTAATGGCATGTGGTACATGCAACATAATATCTAATATGACTATACACACACATATATGACTATATACACACATAGGTGTTTGTGCATTAGACATCACTACTTTCTGACAGTTTAGGTCTTTCAGCATCTGGCATGCAAATATTACTAGCCAGGATCTTAAATTAATGTGGAGCAATCCTAAGTGGGTGTTCATTTGAATATTGTTACATTAATTGGCATGCGTAGACTTATGGCAAAACTATTAAGGCTATTGTAAGGTTGTACACGCTGTGTGCAACCAGTGACTGTAAATGTATTCCTAGGTAATTACAATATATATATATATTTCTGGGAGCTTAAGTGCAAGAATACTGTGCTTCCTCAAAGCACCGGAATTACTGTAATGTCAAATGGCCCATCACTGACAGTTGCTGTGAGGGATAAAGCAATATCTGTCTTTTTCTTTCTTTTCTTTTTCTTTCTTTTTTCTTTCTTTTTTCTTTCTTTTTTCTTTCTTTTTTCTTTCT
>PPHD01017887.1:0-14834 GCA_002909625.1 Bambusicola thoracicus
TACCAAAAGCATTTTGTTTAAATGGTTGACTTGACGGCAGGGGCTGGCTTGGTCCTCTGGTTGGGTGGGTTCTCAGTTTATTGTCAGTTGAGTAGAAATGTGGCAGATCTTTATTAATCATAAGAAAAAAATCCTGCCTTCTTTAATGGTAAGGGGCTGAACACAATGTTGTGCATTAGAATTGAGAAATTAGATGTGGGAAGGCAGCCAGAATCTAAGTATCTGCTGCTGCAGGTGCCTGGAGATGGCAGTGTTCCTTCTGCATGCAGAGTAGGGTTTGTTCATGCAAGGTTTGGTTTCTTTTCATCCTGCTGGAGAAGCTAAGTGACCTTTATCTGTTGTTTCTTAGGCAATGTGCTGCAGCCTGGATTTTGTCTGGACTAACTGGATTAACTGTTTCACTGCAGACAGCATATACAATTAAAATAAATTGTAAAAGTGATGTGCAAACCACGATTTGCCCTGGAACATGTAACAGCTTAGCAGGGATGTTCTGACTGCAAAAATAAGTGGAAAATGGCATAAATATGGAGAGTTGGGGCATGAGAAGTGTTACGCGTGCAAGAAGTTTCGTTCCATATTGGACTGTTCACTTAGTGTTGAGTGTGGATATAAATACTTCTGTTGAATTCAGTGCAGGCAGGCAAATTTATTTGCTATGCTCTAAGGTGAGATCACGCTGGAAACTGGTGGAATTGACTCTGAATTGCCCGAGGCTAGGATTTCACATTTTTAATTTAATTGAAATAAAGAATAAGGTATGAGTGTGCAGTTCTTGATTTCTTTGGTATTTCTGTTTCATGATCTATTTTCAGTTTGTTTTTAATGAAAATATCTTTTAGTTTCTTAAGGATAAGTGACTTCTAAATTGAGAAGAAACATTTAACAGCTACTTTTGTGTTAACTGAGGTATCGTGCTGACCATCTTAAAAGGTATTTTTAATCAGTCTTGAACTTTCTACGTGTAAAATTTCATATCCCTTGCTTTTTAAACTCCAGATGGAGCTGTTTGTTCTCTAGATATATTCAACCACTTGTGCTTCATTTGAAGTGAGTCTGTTTTTACTCTTAATGGTAGAATCCATCTTTTCTTCGGGGTGACCTTTTTCTCTGCTGTGTCTTTTAGTCCTGTTTCTAGCTGTAGCTCCACATGGGTAACAGTCATTATCCTTGGGTACTAAAAGCCCAGCCTCAGTCTCTTACCTGTCTGTAATGCAGAGGAATATTCAAGTTGCGAAGCTGAGTCATTGCATTTCTAAAACATTATGACATAAGGTTTTAGCTTAAGGTCTTGTGTTCAGATATCACTTAATGGGGTAGACAGTCCTTTGATTTCCTTTTACAGGAAGACCCAAAGTACAAAGGCTTTCATTGTAATACCTTCTGATTTTTCTTCCACTTTATTCATCGTGAAGGGTAGAGCATTGGCAGTCAGTGTGGTTGTTGCCATAGCAACTTGCATTGACAGACTAGAAGTAATTTTCCTCTGAGAATTTTTTGAACTCTGACATATTAGTTATCCTTTAAAAAAACGCTCTTGCGTGTAAATTTCTACAAAAATCAGGTTTGAAATTGGAACCACACTTTAAAATGTAATATCGTGGGACATTATTTTCTTATTTGGCCCAAATAATTTGTAACAGCACAAAGGTTTTTGTTGTTGTTGTTTTGTCTTTATAAGAAGGCATTAAATTATAAATTATTGTCTTGGAAATTGTTTTAAATTAGTAAACTAATGCTAATTTAGATTTAGCTTTTATTCTCTAAATCAATTGAGAGGAATTCGTGTTACCTATACGAGCAGTGTGACTTGAGAGACTCCAGTCTGTGCATAGAAAAATCCAGCTTTATACCACCTAAAGACTGGGAGGGGGGAGGGAGAAACTCTTGTAGTAAATATTGCAGCTGTCATTCTGTATCTGTTGCATTGTCATCAGCTACGTGCAAAACTCTTTCCTGTACCAACTGGCTTTGAATAAAATGTTTTCCCTTTATGTAAATTAAATTGTTTGCAGAGAATATCTGTGATGGGCTGAAATAAGACTAAAACACGGCTACTTTTAGTCCTCAGGTGTCCATATTTAACCTGAGTCATAATATAAATATAAATTGGATATTTAAGATAAGCTAAGATTTTAGTCTGTTCTGAGATTTTTATCCTTTTTATCAATACTTGTGTGAAATTTCTTCGGCTCAGTCTAAATGTTTGGAAAAACTGCATGTGACCCTTGGCATAATGGTAGAAGTGGCAGAGCACATTTTTACAGAGAAGCGTAAGTTTTTAAAGACGTATTGGAGACATCTGTGATATGCCCAGCAGCATGCCGTTGAGAAGAACACAAAGACAGCTGAGTGAAAAGTTTAGAGGGGGAAGTATGGATTAGGGAGAGAACGTGGAGGCCAGTCTGGACTTGACAGCAGTGGATCTGTTAAAATGATGTGACTTTGAAGTGGGAACCAGTAGACTACAGAAGTGGTGAATGACATCAGACTAGCAGAAAAGGTATAGAACTTAAGCAGATACACTTGTTCGGCCAAGAGGTAGCATGGCTTGCTAATCAAAGGTGTGCTGTGATAAGGAAAAGAAATCATTGAGGTTGGCCTAGAGATAGAAGGAAAAACTGATATGTGGTAGAGGAGAACGTCAGACCCGAGAGCAGGTTGTAGCGGCAGCGAAATTCCAAGAGGAGAAACAAGCTTTGATCAACCCTAACGGAGATGGTTTAGCAAGAAAGGGATTGTTAGGCTGTCTGAAGTACATCTAAAACAACTTGTCAGGTGTGCTATGAGAAATTATGTTGTAGTTCTCCAAAGACAAATGCAGTTCTTAAAACAGACCCCAAACATCGAGGTATACCTTTTCAGGGCACTTTCTATTAAAAGGATGTAATAATTTATGACAGGAATGATTTAACTACCAGCCATTTTTAATGAGCACTGGCTGAAATGTTGTATCAAGCTTGGATCAAAGAAAGGGGTAGGCCAAGGTGAGTGTTAGCATTCCAGCTATCTAGAGAAGCATGTAGGCACAAAAATGCAGCCAGGAGATTTGAGGTCAGTTATGCCAAGGACACACTGATCATGATGTGCTTGTGTTACAGACAGCATGGATTGTAAGGATTAATACTTTTTGCCATGCTTATTTTCAGTGCTTTTCTATGAAAATACATCTCTAATGCAGGTCACTTAATGTTTACTTGATGTCTCCTTGGTGAGGCAGCTCTGTGCTGGGATCATATGGCTGAAGTATTTCCTGATGGGATGTTCTTGGGAAGCTGACAGTGATGCATATTGAAGAAAGGGGTAGAGGGTGAGCTAAAATCATTCTTCAAGCTTTTTTTCTTCACTAAAATGCAGAATCGGGAAAAAGTATTAAATGTGTTCTCATGAGATGTGTGTAATTTATAAAGTACAGTTTTTACATTAATTAATGAAGGTCATTTGCCTGTGGTATTTCAGTGACTTTACCAGTCAGTTAAAAAGAAAAATGGCGGGGTTTTTGCAGTTGACTGTGGGTCCAGTCAAAACAAGCATAATATTTTTGTTTGTTTGTTTTATTTAAAGATGAGATGAACCTGTACTGGTTAATTTGCTTTACATTGCCTCAAACCAGACTGACTTTGTATACTGAATGTTTGAGGCATTAATTTCTTAACTGTGATTGAATATTGCTCAAAGTTGATAGGCTAAGCTGTAAAGTTTCACTTATGAAGGCTCAGAGGTTGCTAATTACTGCAAATTAAATCCACTGAATTTTACTGGTGATAGGGGAAAACTAAGGAAGTAAAACTTATTTTTCATGGTTTTAGTAGTTCCAACTAAATGAAGGAAGAATTAATTAGTTTGTCGTAGCAGGTGTACTCGACATAAAGGACAAGGAGTGGGTTAGGTCAATCAGAAGACGAGGTTGCTTAGTGGCTTCTAAGAATAAAACCAGTAAGCTATTAATGACAGCTGAAGGAGGAAGGTGCACACTTCCAACAGCAAGCCCAGCATCTGTTTGGTGGCTTACCTTTGTTCAGCTCTTACATTTAATGCATTACAGCGGGGCCTGCTGCCCTCCTGTTGGTCATAGGCATAGCAACATGTGCTTCCCTTGCTGTGGACCAAGACTGGTTGAAGGAAGAAGTGTAGCTCTTTGTTGAAGGGTCACAGAGCTGGAAACAGAAGTGAACTTGCATGGCTTCTGTCTTTAGGCTGCTGTATTGCAGCCGTTCCTTAGTTTGGAGTGCCATAAACATTTAAGTTTTTAACTGTGCTTATGTCATTCTTTATATGGAATAATGTTAAAATAACGTTTTCCTACAATCACGTTTTTTTTTTGTTAGGTTATAAAGGTTGCTGTCTTGTATGACCTTGTAGAATTTTCTTCTACTTTCGTCTCTGAATGTGCAGTAGGTCAGTGGAATTAGAATTCTTTCAAAGTGCTTTCATTTCTGATCGCTGATATGTTATTGATATATTTAGATTAAACTGTAGCTCATACTAATTTAACAAATCGAGTTAAATGCAAGCTTCTAATACAAACAGTTAATTAGGATGTACTGAATACTGTCAGCTAAGCAGGAGTGCAGGCTAAGCAGTTTGGTCACTTCTGAGGACAAAACAAATGTTCTTGTTAAATCTTGCATGTTTGCATTAATGTTTAAAGTTACTGATTTCATTTAGGGCAGTGCTTAATTCCCCCACCTGTTCTTCTAAATACATGCTGTAACTTAGTCTCATCATAAACACAAGTCTGTTGATGTGTTCTTTTACTGGGGGAAGGGGACCACCTTTTGACAGCTTATGTTATTTGATTCAGAGAAGAGTGCCTGCACCTAATCTCTCTGAAGCTGCCAGGAATGTCTGTTTGCTTTGCTGAGAGGGGTGTAACTTGTTTTCTTTGTGAAAATTAAGATATTGCATACTTTGCATGCTTGTGGGTCTCAGTAGGGAGATGCTGCAGGCCTCTTGTATGCCTTCTGTTCTTAATACTAGTGGCACATCAATCTGTTCAGAAGTTAGGTACAGAGAAGATGATACTGCTTACCTCTTCTGTTTATAGAGAATCTACCAGGTCGTATTCCTGCATTTAAACAAAACTGAGTTTCCAGAAATGGGCCTCAGAAGCTGTTTTCTAGTTCACAGAATGAGAAGTATTAAAGATTTTTTCCAGGATTACTGTGATTTTGAGTGAGCTACTTAATTTTTTTCCCCTTTATTTCTAGTGGCACACCTCTTTGGAAATTGTTCCATGAGGATGTTGCTTTAATGCTTCAAAGTTACTTAGCGGTGTTAACACATGAGATGCTCTTAGTTGGGGTATTCTAGCTTTCATTTGTTTAGATGATGACTGTGGTATTCATTCAGCTCAAACCTGCTGCATGGTTGGAAATTAAGTAGGATTTTAAGGTTGAATTGGATTGTTCTATAAGCAGGAGTAAATGGAATTGCTGTCTGAATGATCAGTTTAGGTATTTTCTTGCATAACCAGAAATAGCCATGCACCTTTCATCTATACTGAAAAAGCAATTAAACTTATTTAAGTCTAAATATTTATTGTGATTACAGTTAAAAAAATGATCCTGTATGCAGATTGAGCTTTCTAAGAGACCTTTCAAAGCAAAGGCCAATTAGATGTGCTACTTCTGCTGGAGCCTTCTCATACACTCGAGGGTTTTATGCATGCATGTGTATGTTCTGTGTAGTTGATATCATTGGATCCATGTGTAACACTGATATTTTCAGAGTGAAGATATTCTCTTACTACTGATACAGGAGGATGTAGAACAGTTGGAGGCCCTTAGTGTGGATTCTTTATGCTGAGAAAGATTGTTCCCAGATATCTTTACTGCTCCAATACAGTGGTTACAGAAATACTAATGAGTGAAAGTTCAGTTTAAACTCATATTTGTATAGAAGGTTTTTATACCCCAGCTTATTAAGAGGAATGACTGTGCACACAGTTAAAAATAGATTTTTGGCAGCACGTTGGTAATTAAAAGTAAAAGCATGTCCTTGAATGTGGGTCTCTTTCAAATAAATTATAGGTGCCGTGTTTGACAAAAATGCCTGCTTGTTTTTTTTTTTAAGTATGAATTAATATTACTGTAAGTGATGTAACATTGTTTGTCTCCCTGTGTAGGGTTTACTCCATTGCCAGGATTTCTGAAGCAGTACCTGTGTTGCCTTCTTGGGGTGCAGCCTTCCTTTGCTCACTTTGAAGCAGCACAGGGTAGTGGATGGTGTACACAGCAGCAGCTCATTGAGCCTGCTGATCAGCAGGATTTTCTAGCTCAGACGGGCGCTTCACCAGAGCTACTTCGTAGTAGTCACCTTTACACAAAGTGGAGCTTGCTCCTGTCTACAGAGGAACATCTATGTGTAGTGTAATATGAGGGAAACCAGTGAGATGCTTGCTATGTCCTATGTGGAAAAGATAGAGAAAAAAACACAGAAATATAGAAAATTTGGAGATTAAATTTCCATGCATATATGTGCAGACATACACATGCAATGAATTAATGTGAACTCTGGTTTGTCATCTTGGCCACTGTTCACATGTTATGTTTAACAACTTCTGAAAGGATGCAACAGGTAATGAGAACTTTGTGATTCTTAAAGCTCATCATCATCATCAAAGTTCATTTTCCTTTTTAATGCTACAATCACACTTTGGCCTCAAAATTCTGAAGTAATGCTGGTTTCTAGCAAAATAAATTGGAGTACTCTCAAGTTTTTAAACTGCATTACAAAGTGAATGTGCCTGAACAGATCTGGCACAAAGATTGTGTAGGATGGGTCTGACTCTGATGTTGCCCAGGAAGCCATGCAAAAAAATGCAATAGATTGTAGTACAGAATGATTTGACTTGTTTTTATCTAAATTTTGCAATTGTCTCTGGGTAGGTGGTAACTGATATTAGCCGGAACCAGGAAGTAGCTGGAGATACACTGTAGCTGGATGTCACAGAAGATCTTTGTCTTCTGACTTTGAGTTTCTGATATCCTTTTGCTCTAGAGTGAATGCATAGTAAATTACTGGATAGGGAAGGTTTCTTTTCAAAGCTGGTGTTTTATTTGGTGTCTTTTTTTTTCTTTTTTTTTTTTTCCTGTGGTTTTATGAAGTAGTTGGCTGTTTTAATCTGTAATGAATATTCTGTTTGTGTTCCATCAGTCCTTTTTTGGGGTGTTCAAACTCGTGCTCTTACATTATGATGCTGTGGGCACTTCCTGCTTGTTTCCTTGTTGGTAAAGGAACAAAGAAAATCAGTCTAAAAAGTTCTGGCAGGTATTCAGGACTTCATAAAAGTAAAGAAGGCATTGAAATGAAATATTACATCTTTGCAGAAAGATTCTTTGAACTCTCAGTGATCATTCTGAGGGAAGAGGGTTCTAGACAAGTAGTTCTACAGAGAAACACTTGTGTGTAGTAGGAAGTACAATGAGATGCGTATTATGGTTTCCTGTGTAGAAAATATGGGGAGAAAAAACAAATATAGAAAATTGAGATGGAACTCCTAAGCATTATTTAAACTCTAGAAACTGTAGAATTTCAGAAAACAAACCATCTGGAACAACAAAACCAATTTTTTCCAGCTCGGATATCTCCCAGCAATCATGTGGTGAGATTTCAGTTGTGATATTTTCTTTGGTCTGAGCAGTTTTGGCCTGTCACATCAGGGCTAACCTGTGGTCCTATTATGTTGTACAAACACTGAATCCTGAGCCTCTGGCCTTGCTTGTTACATTTTTTATGTAGTTCTTTGAAATTATGTATCCAGCTCAATAGTAGGCAACTTTTTATGGACAGTGTAGCTGCACTCTTCCTTCAGTCAGCATAGGCTAAGATCTTAAAACTGTAATGGCTCAGTGTTTTACAGAGCTGTTAAGGCTTGAGGAAAATTAGATGCTCTGTCTGTGTTTTAGAAATGGTGGCAAGGAGAAACTGGTTGCTGCCAGTAAGTGCTAAGGCAAGTTTTAGCAAATACTTGTCTTTTGAATTCTGAGCACAAGTGTGAATTACAATTAAAAGTTGAGAACAGTTCTATTGAGTATCTGATCTGCATTACTCCCATGTTGTACACAGAGGAGCTGAGGTGCAAAGCAACAGCAGTACAGTCTCATGCAGTGAATCTACAGTGGAACTGGGGAGATTTGGGACTGATACCCAGTTCTGCAGTCTCAGCATTGAAACAAGTTCTTGGAATTCTGTGTGAATGATGTCAGTAAAGCCAGCTCTAAACTTCAGGTTACGATGTGCTTTTATCTAGTTACCAGTGATTCCATTTGCACTGTTTCAAGCTGTACTGTTGCATTATTTATCAGCTGATTTCTTGAGGGCCAGCTGGAGCAGCCAGTTTCAGCTAGGTTCAGAAATTCTTTCTACTCTCAGAATTCTCACTCATGTTAAGTGGCACCAAGTGGAACAAATCAGTAGGCTACTACCAAATAGTGCATAGTAAAGTTAAGCAATAAAGCCAGAGAGTGAAAGTATTAATGTACAAATGAAAAACTGCAGGTGGACTGATGGGCTCAGTCTCCCAGGAAGCATCTTGCAGATTCAGGTTGTTTCCTGACCCTTGTTCCAGTCCTTCACTGCTTATTCTCTTTGCCCTTTTTATCCTCTCTGATTAAAATTGATCATGTGACTTGTTATAGCTATTAATAAGAAAACAAATGCCTTTTGTAGTTCTTGCATAATAGAAACGAAGTGGTTACGTATACCAGCTGTCAATTTCTTTTTCTTGTTAAACACTAATATTACTAATAATTGAATAGTTACATAGGAATTTTCTTTTTGGCTAATGTCCATAATGGGTAGCCCAGGCAGAAGATTCTCAGCCATAGCATTGTGGAGTGGAACGTATAAGCAATTAATTGTTTCACTGAGCTCTTGTAAACAAGGTCAGCTCAGCAGGCGTTCATGAAGTCTCTTATGAAATGTGATGCTGTCTTCATTATCCTTCTGAAGGGTTTTGCTGTGGGAGCAAAGTGGTAGGCAGGATTTCTCTGCTGTTTAGCTATTACAGTATTTCTCAGGACTTGCAAGACCCATGGATTCAGACACATTTCAAAGGAAACAAACAAAAAACAACAGGACCTGTAGTCTTCTCTTTCTTAACTGTATGTTATTTTAATCTTAAAGCTGTTCCTTTGCCTGAGTTTAGTCACAATCATTCACTGTCTAGACTAACGGAGTTATTCATTGTTTTTTAAGCTAATATTAAAGTAAATTTTTCCCTTTTTTCACAACCAGTAACATGTAGGAGGCTCCAAACCTATATATTGAGCCCCATGCAACATTGAATGTTTTGCTTCATTTTGGGTGCAAACAGAAGACTTCAGTTACCTGCTTTCTACTTGCCAGGCTTTTAAGGCATGCTTGCTGGAAACAAATGGAAGTGCAAAGTACAGATCGCTTGGTACCCAGGCGTGAAGCAGCATGCTGATGGGATAGATGCCAGTGTTTTCTTTGCCCACGGGTTTGAAATGCCTTGCTCCCTTGGATGGATGTGGAAGGGAGTGCTGGAGCTCGCAGGACAGGGCAGTGACCTGTTCAGGGATCACTGAGGAATCTTTCCTGCTGGAGACCAGCCTGTACCCTGGCAACAGTGTCCCCAAAGAGAATGTGCTCTAGGCTCTCCTGTCCCTGGCTCCTCCCAAATGGAGAAACAGATTAAGTTAATGGCTCTAGTTGGAGTCTTGCATGGAAATTTCAGCTTCCAATGGGACTGTGTCACTGGGGAGATTTTTACCAATAGAAAGGTGTAAAAGGTCTGTTACCATGTGATTTGAAAATAGATCTTAGTAAAATCCTCTAACCATTTTACCAGCTAATGTGACTACCAAGAGCCATGACGTTAATCATGAAATGGATAGCTCCTGTGTGAGTCTGGGGCCCAGGTGTCTTTAACAGGACTGTTGGTGCAAGGCCCTGTCTGTGCATATTTCTCTGATTGCATCATGGTGCTTGTTATGAGAAACACATTTGCCTTACTCTTCTTCATTGTCTGCTCAAGGTACTGGTGTGGGCTGTTGAGATGTGGGGTACTTGAGAAGAGTTGCATTTTCTCAGTCTTAGCTCAATATGTCTTGTCTAAACCAGTGTTATTTGTTTGTTTGTTTGTTTTCAGAAGAAAAGGAGCAGAAATGGCAGAGCACAGAAAGCAGTACATGCGTAGTGTCTCTGGTTAATGGCAGTCTATTCCAGGATAGCAAATTGTTTGTTTGCAGCTGTGGTTTCCCTGGTAGGCGGTTGCTTGTTGCTGGCCTTAGAAAAATCCTCAAAGGACAAAGTAGGAAAGGACAGAGAATTTATAGTAGTTTGAATAATGCATTGATGTCAAAGTATATCTGATATGTAGGGAGTATTAATTTTTAACAGCTGCCGGTAGGTAGAAATAAGTTCTCTGATCTATACCTCCTAAAATATAATCCAGAATTGTCATGTTCAGCTGGTCACAAGATTAGGTAAATCTGCAAGTGAGAGTTAGCAGCAGTGAAATGAGCACGAGCAGAGGTGACACAGGCTTGCCTGAGGGTAGAACATGCAGTCCATTTCAAGTTCATGTTGATGACACTTGTTTAGAGCATAGTGGTTGGTAACCCTTTTTTCTCTGCTTCCCTGCTGTGAAAGTGGATCACAGCGTAACACGCCAGTGGCTTTTGGAGCTAATCTCGAGGCCTTAACTGGAAGAGCTGTGCTGTGTGTTTCTCCTCAACAGGCAACATCATGTGTCCCTTGGATCACTGCAATACTGTCAGCCCTGTCTATAGCAAGCTGCGCCTTAATAAATAACTAAATGAATGGCTATATATTTTTAAAGAAAGCAAGATGGTAGTAACATAAGCTTATTATCTTTTTTTAAATCAAGCTTTTGTTTTAATAATTAGCATTTGAGGAAAAATTTGCTACACTTAAGTTAATTTGAACATTGCTATCACTGTAGACAGTATTTCAGACAGGACCTTGTGAGTGTGCTCCCTGTTAAGGGAACAGGATTGTTGACAGAATAAGCAAAGTGACCTGTTAGCTTTGGAGTTGAATTAGATGGAGTTCGCTCAGCAGAAGATGAAGAATTCTGATAAATGCTGATGCAAAAGGAAATGTTAGTTCTGGTCCTATAACCGGGACCAAGAAGGAATAAGGCAGGGCAGTAAAGTACCAAATGATTTTTTTAAATTCTTTGATTCTCTCACTCTCCAGTAGAGGAGGAATGATGTTTAGCCCAGCAGGCGCTGAAATTCTTTGCCTTCCCCATTGCTCTGACTCCTCAACAGCTTGACAGCCAATAAGAAATTTCTCTTCTGGCAATCTAAGTAGAAGTTTTGCTTAAGTTTTTTAATTGTTTAAGGAAAGTAAAAAGAACCACGCCAAACTTATTTGGGAGAAAGCTGTAGTTTAAGTTATATGAAGAGGGCTATTGCTCTAGCAAATAAGTTTCTAGTATATTTTATGTTTGAAGTTAGTTGGTGAATAAAGTAACTTTCTTCATAGAGAAGAGCAACAGTCTGCTTTTGTGAGGGTTGTCTTCAGGGACACTGGTACTGCATAACTCAGTAACAACCCAGTGGTTGCATCTTATTTGTCTGTATTGCTACCTAAAGATTGCTGTGACAGTATGTGACTTTTTTTCCAAAGGACCCAGCCCTTGGTACAAACCTGTTATGGAGAAATTGAACCTGTATTAAAAACAAACAAAAAAAAAGGTTCCAGCCTTGTGTACTGCAGAGAGAATTGGCACTGTTAAAGTAATGCCAAAACCCAAAGGGAGGCAAAACCTCTGAACTTCATTTTAAAGCTCTCATATGATTTTGCCTGCTCTCCTGATTTTTCTGGCACTTGATTAGTAAGTCTGACTGTGTAGGATTATGGCTAATATATAGTGAACAGAGGATAGTAAGAGTATTATGAATAGTTTCCAGCTTTTTCTTGATCTGTGCTCTGTCTGTTCAGGTTCACTGCACAGTCTGCTCCAAACTTCATCTGATAACTAGTTCTAATTAGGAAAATAATTGTGCAGATAATGCCAAGATATGTTCAAATCTTATTATACTGGGTCTGATTTTAACAATGCTAATGACAGATAAGGACAAGCAGATCCTGAAAGCATGTTCATAGTAACTGCTTCAGCTGAATTCTGAACTGTTTTGTGATATGTTGAGGCAGAGCTATGCCTGAGCGTTAAAGAAGGCCCCCAGATAATTTAAGCTTATGAAAAAGTTAAGATGCAGTGTGGTGTGTGTAGCTCATGAACCAGTGGAGTATGGTGGAAAATATCAACTGCTTCATAATTAGAGATTCTCCAGAGTGGGAAAGACTTCGTGTTGCTTCACTTCCTTCATTCAGTATTCCTTTTTATTTATTTCCTGCAGTCTTTATTTGAACTGCAGCATTTTCATGTTGGGAAATGTATGGAAGTATACTTAATTTGTGGTTTGTGTGGTGTTTCTCTTCCTGTACTTGCATACAAATATCTCCCAATTTATCTAATTGAAATCATGATATTTAAACTGTGTCCAGTGAAACAGCACGCAGAGGTGCTAGAGAAGGGTTTGGAGCATCAGAATTAACGTGTAGAGATGAGATACAAACTGCTTTTGCTAGGAACAAATCTTAAAAGTATCACGAGTAATTACAAATTGTCTGATGTATAAGATTTGGTAAATTGAGTCAAGTAAACCTAAAAGTTGTTCCTTACACATGTCAGATGCTAAAGGCATCTTTGTTCAAAAAACAGTTTTCCTGTCGTGATTTTTTGTCATGCATTTGTCCAGTCAGTTTCATATTGTGGGGTTACTAGCAGTAATAACAAAAATTGACAAGTTACGGATTTTTCCCTTGGGGTCTGCTTGCTTGTATGACTTCTGAACAAATGGTTTTCAGGAAGCAAAACTGGATGTATTTGAGATTGGCAAGGTCTTTGGTATTGAGCCGATTCTTCTTAGCTTTTCCTTCAGAGCTCTGTAGGATTTAAATGGTGCCAAGAAACTATTTTCCGGTTGATTTGACGTGTACAGTATAGTTACTGTCAGGAAAGTTTTCAATATGTAGGCTTAGTTTTCTGCCATGTCCTTGCAGAAATGGCACTGTGAGCTGCTACTTGCTTCATTTCTCCAAATGTATTTACAGTTTCCAAAGCTTAATACCGACATTATCACTCATTTTGGACTCACCATTCACGGCTTCCCCAGAGTTGTCAGTTTTCCTGAGGTTTTTGGTCATACCTACAACATTAGAGACTGTCGCTTGTTTAACGATTAACATGTGGCATCAATGCTAAATTAAAGACTCAAATTTACTTATGAAAAATAATGAATTTTGGCAGTTAAACATTAGAACACAATGTATTGGTGGTGCTTTTGGATTTGAGAACATTAAGAGGAAGGAGAAATTAAGTTGAACTAATAGTTGGACATGTGGAAACTAGTGGGAGGTAATCTTAACTTCAGGTGCTTGTACTTATTGTGTAGATGTCTGCTCATGACTGCTCCTCAGTATTTGGTGATATTAGGTGATGTTAAATGCAAACTAGTAAAACACTGTGACGTGCCTGAAGGACTTGAGTGGAATTTAATGTGGGCAGTTACTCAAACGTGTAAAACAAAATTACTTATCAATATCTAGGTTACATTGTCCCTATGCAGAACTGCTTCCATGCTTCTGCTGTCTTCCCTCCATGCACTTTTAAAGTCTTTGTAATTCCAGAATTCTGTGAACTGAAGGGGGGAATGAGACAGGAATGTTTGTGATCCATCTAGTGTATTTGTATGCTGAGCAGAAGAGTGGGGGTGGACAGGCTGTGAGCACTGTCTCTAAGAATACCTGCAGTGAGAACATGCATACAGATGACACCTCAAATGACTCCAGCTGCTGCTGTGTAATTCCATACTTGAGTAGGAGGCTTGTGGACTGATTTAGGCTGAAAGTGCACGCCAAGAGCAATTTCCAACACTGATACAAAAGGATGGCTGCACAGACTAGGGTCATCACATGAATATTAGCAATAGGCTAATCTAATATCCAGACCTGTTGATAGTAAATAAAGATATTTTGTCGGGATCAGAAGGGAGATTCTAATATTGCTATAGTAAATTAATCATAAGTGGGTTGGGATTTGTAGTGAATATACTTTTGTGAACTTTTTGAGATAGATACCACATTTACTAAATTGCAGCAGTCAATAATAGGGTGTAAACAGGCCTCAACTGATGAAACTGCCAGGAAAATATTTAGCTTCAAATTCTGCCAGTGCTACGGTGAACTTAGACGCAAGTCTGGAATGATTAAGAAGGTGACTGAAACATTGCTGAGGAATAAAAGTATCTTTGTCTAGTTACTTAAATTATAGGATAATTATGTTGATAATAGCCTCCAATCTTGGTTACAAGAAAATGTTATCTGTTTTATGAAGTATGGACTTTGTCTATCATGATATGTGTATTCTGCTAAAGAACATAGTAGTCTAGAGACAATTACATGGCTCCCTGTTGTTCTATGGCCTGCATCACAGAAATGAAGGCATCCAGGGTCCTCTTCGGCAGTAAACTCTCAAACACACGTCAGAGGAGTTGGAACTAATGAACTTTAAAGTCCATTCCATCCCAAGCCATTCTGTGAAATCATGCGCTCCTCTTCTGCCTTTGTCAAACTTGTATACACTGCCTTATCTCTGGCTGGAAAAAACGTTCTGCCTGACCAGCTAGGCTGTGTTCCTCTCCTCAGTCTTCCTGTCTTAGAGTTTGTCCTGAGTATTACATTGATTTTTAGGATTTGCTGCTGAAGTGTTACTACTTTCCTCTTTTAGAAGTTGCATTTTCTCAGTCACTAGCACTGAAAAACCACAACCT
>PPHD01017888.1:0-14834 GCA_002909625.1 Bambusicola thoracicus
GCTCGCCCTGCACGGTAAGCGGGGGCCGCGGGGGAGGCGCTGTCCGGGCGGCGGCGGCACTCAGCCCGCGGTCCCCGCGCACCCCGACGGGGCCGTGACCGTGACCGGGCTCGCTTTGTCCCCGCAGCTCTCCGGCTGGCCCGGGCCGCGCCGCTCTCGCCTGGGTCCTGCGCCTTTGAGGACAGCGCCTGCGGCTACGAATGGGACTACGCGCATCTGCCCTGGGCGCTGCACGGGGAAGGTAAGGGCGCTGCGAGCCCGGGCGTGCGGAGCTGCCGAACCTCCCCCGGAGCCCTGGCCCCACGCTGTGTCACCTCACACCGGTGCCTGTCGGTCGCCTCCCGGGCGCTGCTGTGCACCTTTCCCCGCGCAGGTTCCTCCACGCAGGTCTCTTTCTGCAGGATGCCCCAGGAACCTCTTCCTTTCGTTTTCCTTGGGGCAGATCTGCTGTAGGAAATGTATGCTCTTCTTAGAAAACCACTCATCTGTCATATTCCTGCTAAGCAGAATTGCTTTTTCCTAACAGTATTCTGGATCCAACCAAGAAGTTGATGTGTTTTCAGTGTAGAAGATAGTCTGTGAACAGTGTCTTCACGGTATATTCATTTAAGTCTTGTTTCTGTTTTGTGACACCTACAGTTCAGATGGAAACATAGGTGTTTGTATTTTGTAAGCTGTGCTAGACTTTATTAAGACCGACTGACATTCAAAGGAACAAAATTCAGTGACGATATGGAAGTTCCCTGCAACTGTAACTCCCATCTGCCAAGTTTTAGTGTTAGAGTGAATGTGAATGGGGGAAAAACAAATATAAATACAATGTAGTTAGATGTGGGCATTTAAAAACTATTGTTATATTTGATTGCATTGTGGCTGTAATGGCATTCATTCAGTGATAAAAGGGACTGTGAGCTTCAAAAGCACCTCAGCTCCAAAGCAGGCAGCAGTAATAACAACTTGAGTATGGATGCAAAAGAGGCAGACAGCCTTCATCATTCCTCATCAGTGCACCGCTAAAAACAGGAAGGTGCAATTTGTCATTCCACCTGTCACCCAGCTACTAGTGAAGCTTATAATGCATTTAATGAAGCAAAGTAGGCCACCAAAACCATTAATTTTCACATTAATCGTTAGGGTTTGGGAATACCCAGAGTACTAAGTTAGAGCAGAGACTAAGTAAGTTAGAGCAGTACTAAGCTGTGCCCTGTAGCAGGCTGCCGGCTGCCAGGCTGGGAAGCAGCACTTCCCCTTTGTGATTTATGGGCAGCACATGGCAGGAGCACTGATTCACTATCCAGGAACTGTGAGACGCCGGGAGTTACATTTGCAGAGGTGGGAGAGCAAAGCATTGTGCCCATCTATGCCACAGTACTTCCAGAAGCAGGAAAGTTTTATCAGATTTGAATCAGCAGCGTTTGGTGTTCTTTGGCCCTGCAGAACAGTGTTTTAACTGTAGTTTGCTTCTTGCATGCCAGTGGCTAATACTGCTGCTTAGCTTCTGCTGTTGTAGATCTTGCTTTTTCAGAGGTATGTAAGTCAACTGGGAGGATATGTGGTATACCAATACTCCCAGTGAGTGTAGTTCTGTCAGCATTTCCATTATAAACGCTTGGGTTTTTTTCCTGCAGTCTGCAGTTTAATCAGAGTAAGTCATTCCATACAAACACTTGATTTACAATCCTCTTTGGAAGTGCATTCGCAGAATTGTGAAGCTACATCTAGATGACAGTATTTCATCCAAATCTACATGGCACATGTGCCAAATCCATCTTCTGTAGATGCTCTCTTACTCGGTAAAACTGCTTCTGGTGGTAGTACCAGGCTCTGGGACTTGCAGGTCAGTGTGTGTGCCTGTGGTAATTTGGTGGTATAACAGAGGAAATTAAGAATGAGAGTGGCAGCCTAGCTTGAATTATTCCACGTCTGCATGCACTACTTCAAAATTTGTTGTCATTTTAAAACGTTATTTGGAATATAGTTGTATCTGACTTGCAGTGTAAGTTATTTCATCTTATAAATCTCTTGGTAGTGTGGTCTTGTGCCAGACTTTCAAGATGATGTAAATATAACTAAAACCCTGTCCAGAAATTTCCACTCCATACTTGAAAGTTTTCTGCCCCATTGCCAAGGAAGACAGTATCTCCTAAAGGGCCAGATTCAGATAGGAAGTACGAGGCTGAATTTTACTTCTGTTTACAGGTGTGAGTTCTCACTTGAACCAGTAGATTTCTAAGGTTCAGCTGCTTCTTAAAAATATCTGTGGCTTCTTTTTAGTATTCTGGTAGTACTTCAAAAAGGGATATATTGTGTGCTTATGCTTTCCATAATTGAAAGATTTTGATTTTTCTTTTTTTAGCTGAAGTTTTGATCCCTGTAATTGCCTGAGGTTTTATGGTATTTTAATCTGAGTGCAAAAAGACAACCAAAAGAAAACACTCAGTACTAACATGGATAGCTCTTCTGATTTGCTCAAGGGTGCAACCGTGGACAGAGTAAGCAACTCTGCGGGCTTCAAGTGCCTTGATAGTACAGGTAACCAACATGTCAGTGTTCCACTCTAGATTCAGAGGTGTAGGCGTTGTTCCCATTCTAGGATGAATATTTCTGCCTTCGTGAGGCCTCTGAAAAGGAAATCTATGTGAAAAAAAAAGTCCAGATACGTTGTAAGACAACAATCATGCTCATTGTACTCAATTAACTGATGAGAAACTTAGAAAAGAGGTATGTATTCATCACTACTGTGGTACTTTAAGACAGCTGAGGATCTGAAATACTCTGTTATTTAGCACTAACTTTGGCGAGTAAATTTAGCATGAGTTCATGCCCAGTTATTTTGGGTATATGGCTTTGCAGATGCCAGTTTCTACAGGAATGTACTTCTATGTCAGCACTAGAGATGTGCTGTGAATGAAAGACATAGTTAATTTTTATACATAGTGTAAAACTTCATATGATGAGATCTCATTGAATAATCTTGAGGTTTTGTTGAAGTAGATCAAATATTATTTCAGGAGGCTCATGTCCTTTGTAAATATAATGACCTTCTTTACTAAACAGAAGATAACTTACTTTCTTTATACACTAAAGCAAAGGAAGATACTGCATGTAATACGCAGTTATCCTAAGTAGTAGATCCACATGAAGTGAGAGTAAGAAACACCATCTTCAGTCAGTAGCAGTCATTCTGCAGGGTTGGATTTTCGCCTTTTTTGCTTTCCTCTCAGACCTGTCCAGCACATAGCCAGCCATAACCTGACTGTAAGAACATCCTGCTCACAGCAGTATTGTAAATAAGTTTAATTAGACCCAATAACTATCCATATCTGCTTACATTTTTTGCCAAGAATAGCTGCATAGCATTTTGTGTGCCTGTGTTTGTGGGTATGTTTTATTCTCAATCTCTTGTCATTTTAATGGAGACCATTTTAATAAAGCAAGAAGTAATGTGCGTTTGGGCTGTCAACTCAAATTTGCTCCAATGAAGTTTGTGCTGCATCTCTTTACTTGGATTTAAGCATTAAATAAGAAATGTGTTTATTACCCCTGCAAACCATAGGGATTAGTGTTCTTTCATCTTAGCAATGTGTCCTGAAAAACAGATGATCTTTGTCAAACATGCCCATGCACTGCCAGCTGCAGTGAACATGGAGATATTTTAGCAGCAGTATCAGTAGATTGACTCTATCACCTTTCCTCCTCTGCAGAGTGTTGTCAGACAGCTTTCAGTGTCGACCTGTGTGGGTCACTGAAAGTAATGCCTCAAATTTATTTCCATGGCAACTACAACAGATACAGAGAGCACGCTGACACTGTTTGATAAAATCTTAGCTACAAACACTATTTTTCAACATAGACACCACCATGGGCTATACATTTTCACCAGTGATGAAGAAGAGCTTGCATGCTGTGCTCATAAAAATCTGCACCAGCAGAGATGACCCACTGTTTTATAGCTGTGATGATGGCATTGTTGCTCGGAAAATGTTGCCCATTTAGTCCATCTTTCATTGGCCCTAAAAGATGAAGGTCAAGAGGTACCAAATCTGGACTATGTGGTGTGTGTGGTAGGACAGTTCAGCCAAAACTGGCAATGTAATCTCTGGTCTTCCAACTGGCATGTAGCTTGGTGTTACTGTGTTGCAAGGGAAAGGTTCCTCTTCTCTGGGCTGACTCTGGAGGTTTGTGCCTTCAGCTCAGTCAGTGCCATGATGTAGCTGTCAGAGCTGATGGCTTACTTGGGTAGCAGGAAATCCAGAAGGATCACCCCTTTCCTATCCCAAAAGACAGTGCACATCATTTTACCTGCAGAAGACTATGTCTTGAACTTTTACTTTGATGGGAAATTCAAATATCACCTCTCCACGGACTGCTGTTTTGACTCTAGTTCACATCAGTGACACCATGTCTCATCACCAGTACTGATGCAGTGCAGGAAGCTGTCACCTTCAGTTTCATATTGGTTCAACAGGTCCTGACAAACTCGTATATAGTGTTCTTTCTCTTCCTGTGTGAGCATTTGTGGAACCCACTTGATGCAAACTTTGTGATATTCCATCGTTGCTACCCTCATTTTCAACTCTTTGAGGCCAAACTAATGTTCAGCTCTGCGCACAGTTCCCTGGTTGTAATCTGCCAATTGGCACAGATGGACTGATTGAGACACTCTTCGTTTAGTGGTGCGATGGCTGTGCATGGCCATCCAGAACATGGCTCATCTTTCACATCGCTGTCGCCACCGCTGAATCACACCACACACCGCCTCACTGTGCTCACGTCCATTGTTTGGTCTCCATAAATGTTCAGCAAGCTCCAATGAATGTCAGTGGGCACCACTTTTTCAGCATGGAGGAATTCAGTGCCACACCTTTGCTCCATAACACACTTCCACATCTAATGCCGTTCTGTCAGACTGCCTTCTGCTGTTATCTGTCACACATGAATGAAATACAATGGACTTCTGCTGCACCTCTGATGTTGTGGGCAAACACGATAAAATAGAAGGCATTACTTTCAGAACAGTCCTTATAGAATGAGTTATGTTGCACTGAAGTGCTGAAGCTTTAACTACTAGTTGATGCAGCTGTAACACATCTGGCTCATATGTGCTAAATGCACAATTCAGAGTTTTAGAGGAAAGTTTTTTATTTCTGCAGTGAAAGAAGTCCCATCATTAAAAGAAAATAGTTTTCTTTCAGAAAAGTGATGTAGTAAATCACAGTGTACTTTACAATTACCTGATTTTCTTCTCCATAAACTGTATTTGTATTTTGCTGGACTAGTCCAAGACTCTAATTTTGTTATTTACTCTAAATGGGCATCAGTTGGATAATGGTTTATGATTAGTAGATAAACAAGCAACACTGAATCATAGCATCACTGGATCACTGAATTATAGAATGGCTTGGATTGGAAGGGACCTTAAAGACCATTGAGCTCCAAACCCTCTACTGTTGGCAGGTTTGCCATCCACCACATCAGGCTGCCCATGGCCCCATGCAGTCTAGCCTTGAATGCCTCCATGGATGGGACACCCATAGTGTCTCTGGGCAGCCTGTTCCAGTGCCTGATCACTCTCGGGGTGAACAATTCCTCCTAGTATCTAATATAAATCTCTCCTCTTTTAGTTTAAAACCATTCCCCAACATCCTACTGCTAGGATCCATGTAAAATGTTGGTGTCCTTCCTGTTTATAAGCTCCCTTTGAGTATTGGAAAGAATCAGCGAGATCTCTCCAGAGCTTTCCCTGGATTACCTCAGCTCCCTTATCCTCTCTCTGTAAGAGAGGTGCCACAGCCCTCTGGTCATCTTTGTGGCCCTTCTCTGGAACCACTCCAACAGCTCCACATCTGTTTTGTACTTGAGGTCCCATGCTTGGACTCAGTACCCTGATGGGGTCTCACAAGGGCAGAACAGAGAGGGACAGTCACTTCCCTCTTCCTGCTGGCCACCCCTCTTCTGATGCAGCCCAGGATGCAGTTGGCCTTACAGGCATCAAGCACACACTGCTGACTCACATCCAGCTTTTCATCCATCAGGACCCCCATGTCCTTCTCTACAGGGCTGCTCTCAGTGAGTTCTTCTACTAATCTGTACATCTCTGGGATTGTCCAAACTCAAGTGAGACACTTTGCACTTGGCCTTATTGAATCTCCTTAGGTTATCACAGGTCAACATCTCCAGCTTTCCTCAGTGCCTCTGGATGGTATCTCTTCCTTCTCTCGTACCAATTACACCACTCAGCTTAGTGTCATCAACAAACTTCATAAAAGTACATTCTGTGCCACTGTCTGAATTGTGGATGAGATGTTGAAAGGATCGGTCACAGGACAAACGCCTGGGGGACACCACTCAGCGCTGGCGTCCACCTAGACCTAACGGTGTTGACTACAGCTTTCTGACTGTGACCATCCAGCCAATTCTTCATTCATGGAGGAGTTCAGCCTTCAAATCTCTCCAGTTTAGTGATAAGGAAGTGGTGTGGAACTATGTCAAAGGCCTTGCAGAAATCCAAGTAGATGACATCAGCTGCCCTTCCTTTGTCCATCAGTGCCATCACCCCTCATAGAATAGCACCACCAAGTTGGTTGGGCATGATCTGCTCTTGCTGAAGCCATGCTAGCTATTTTGGATCCCATCCTGCTCTTGTATGTGCCTTCACATAGCTTCCAGGAGGCTCTCTTCCACGATCTTCGCAGGTACTAATGTAAGGCTCACTGATTTGTAGTTACCTTGGTCTTCCTTTCTCCCTTTCTTAAAAATGGGAGTGATGTTTCCCTTTTTCCAGTCACTGAGGACTTCTCCTGACAGACTTTTCAAATATTATTGGGAGTGGCTTGGTGACCACATCAGCCAGTTCCTTCAGGACGTTGGGATGCATGTCATCAGGCACCATAAACTTGTACATGTTCGGTCTCATGTTGCGATCTCCGACTTGTTCTAACATCACTAACAGTAGTGCTAGGAAGTGAAAGCTTGCCTTTTGGAACATACTTATCATGTTACTTGTCATAGTTATCATATTTATCATAGTTTAAAATGGTTTGAAGGTGGAACATAATTTCAAGTGGCAGAATGCTATCCCGGGACACCAAATAAGCTAGGAACAAGGGCAGCAGTGCACAGAATCTCTTACCTAGATGTGACTTGTCCAGCTGTGCCATTTGACTTAAAACTGATTTCTTTTGGTCTGAGCATTGTCAACTTGAATGCCACATCAATATTGTTATAACATGGGGAGTAATGAAACAGGTTATCAGTAGTGATCCTATATCTTGCCATTTGGTAAACAAAGTGTCTGATATGTGCTCTCTCTTGCTCAGTTATAAGCCCTTTGGCAGATATATTGGTATATCAGTAGTCTCTGTTTTCTTCACATCTACTGGCAGTACTTTCCTGTATATAGAACAGTATAGAACTTTGAAATGTGTCTGTAAAAGTAATACAGTATCTCTGGCTTTATAGAACCTTCGGATGAGACAAGTGTTCATATGTATTCACAGTAACTTGTAATTGGAAGAAAAGTAGAGGGTAATACAGAGAGATTTGCACAGCTTTGTACCTGACCACAGCAGAACCAAGTGAGCATACCACATGGTAGATCATTGGCAAAGTGCTGATAAATCCACCCTTCTACCTGAGTTAATTGGTTTTGGTCTTCCCTAAATGTACACTGGGCATTTGTGCACTGAATACCCCAACGCAGAGTGGAGAAGGCGTGAGACTGGGTTCATGGTCTGTTTTACCTTGAGCTGGTAATTGAAATATTTGTCTTTCTTTCCAAAAATAATTCCATTTCGAGTAACAACTCTCCTCCACAGGCAGTCCTAGGGATTAAAAAAAAGACTGACTTTCTCATACACCTTTTGGTACACTAAGAGTGTCTTGTACTTATTTCTCCTTTGCTTCTGATGCCATGGCTCCTGTGCATTACATTTTACTGCTCAGCTGCGTCTCTTGTGTTTGAGTTAGCTTGCTTTTGTTTCGCAATTTTCTTGTTCAGACTATCAGCAGCTTAATGGTACTACATATCCTGCAATGTAGGATTTAGCCTTGTCCCAGCCTCACCCATGTCTTGTTGACATGAGCAGGACATCTGACATTGCGCTTGCCCAAGTATAACTTCCTGTTCTTGGCTTCAGAGTAGACATTTATATTGGATTATGTCTTAATTAGCTCACTTTTTGCTCAGTTTGTGCAAAAAGATGGCCAAGTGCACTTCACATTCATGGAGGGCTTCATCAGCAGCTGGCTGTGCCTGAGACTTCTGATAAGTCTTGGCTTTCAATTTGCATTGGAGAACAAACAAATCCTAAGTTATTATCGGTGAATCACTGCATGAGAGGTGAGTTTCAAAGCATTCCTCCTCCTCCACAGGGTAGAAATGCCTTCAGAAGTGTATTTTCACTTACAGCTGCTAGTGATTCAGCACTTACAGAATCAACAAACTATTTTAGTACATTTTACATGGAGCTGTGGAAGACAGAGAGAGAACAGCTGTTACACAATTCTTGTCTGAATGTACCTGCGACTGTTCACAATGGGCTGGACTTTCTTTATCTTGTAAACAACTGAAAATAGTTAATTTACCACAAGAATTTGAACAGCCCTTCCAAAAAACAAGCAACCGTGTGAGTGCAAAAGAGTGTTTGGGACAGGTGGTGGAGGTTAAAGTAGCTCAATCAAACAAGCTGCTGACATGCTACCCCAGAGGAAAACTAATTCCCTCCAGGTAACAAAGTTTTTAATTCTAGGATGAAACAACTTGTACCGCTGATGCAGCACGATAAACCACATTTACTAGAAAATGGATTGCAGCTTAACATGTGGCAACAGTGCACATAGACATGAAAAACTAGCTATGAATCTGTAGTAGTCACTCTGTATAAGACTTGAGCTCATACAGGCATATCTTGGGCTAGCTTTGAGTTATCATGGAATTGTATGTGCTGGTTGCATTTGTACAAGCTGTCTAGAGAGACCAGTGTCACGCCTTGCATGAACTGGCAAGGTGACTGTGCCCCAAGTTTGTGTGAAAGGCTACAGGATCTGAGCCTATCTCAGGCAAACACTGAAGGGAGAGGTACGGCTTTGTGCCTGAAATGACGGCTACTGTGGCTGACTGATGGAAAGGGTAGGGCCTGAAGTTAGGAGGTCAGTCCAGCTTTGTGCTGTTTTGTTCTCCATTAATGGGAATATGTTGATAGAAATATATATAGCCAATGTAAGTCCAGTCTTCAAAAAGGACAAGAAAGAGATCTGGGAAACTACAGGCCAGTCAGTTTCACCTCCACCCCTGAAGAGGTGATGGAACAACTTGTTCTGGATACCCTCTCCAAGCAACTGGAAGAGAAGAAGGTTATCAGGAGTAGTCAACATGCATTAACCAAGGGGAAATAATGCTGGACCAACCTGTTAGCCTCCTATTATGTAATCACTGGCTGGGTAGATCAGTGGATGTTGTCTACCTTGACTTCAGCAAGGCATTTGGTACCGTCTCCCCCAACATCCTTGTTATAAAACAGTGTGGGATAGATGACTGGGTGGTGATGTGGACTGAGGATTGTCTGACTGGCAAAGCTCAGAGGGTTGTCATCGGTGGTACAGAGTCTGGTTGGAGGCCTGTAACTAGTGTTGTTACTCAGGGGTGAGTGCTGGATCTGGTTCAACATCTTCATCCATGACCTGGATGAAGGAACAGAGACCAATCTCAGCAAGTTTGCTGATGATATAAAGCTGAGAAGAGTGGCTGACACACCGGAAGTGCTACCATTCAAGACCTGGACATACTGGAGAGTTGGGCAGGGAGGAATCTGATGAGGTTTAACAAGTGTAGGGTTTTGCACCTTGGGAGGAATAACTGCATCCATCAGTACAGGTTAGGGGATGACCTGCTGGAGATGAGCTTTGTGGAGAAGGCTGTGGGGGTCCTGGTGGATGACAAGTTGACCATGAACCAACAGTGTGTCTTTGTGGCCAAGAAGGCCAATGGTATCCTGGGGTGCATTAAAATGAGCGTGCTCAGCAGGACAAGGGAGATGATCCTCCCCTTTACTCTGCTCTGGTGAGGTCACACGTAGACTACTGTGTCCAGTTCTGAGCTCCTCAGTTCAAAAAAACAGAGATCTCCTAGAAGGAGTCCACTGGAAGGCCACAAATATGATAAAGGGCCTGGAGCATCCCCCTTATGAGGAAAGACCTGGGTCTGTTCAGCCTCAGTAAAGGAAGACTGAGGGGGGATCTGGTTAATGTTTATAAATAATCTACAAGGAACTGGGAGGCAAATGGATGAGACCAGGCTCTTCTTAATGGTATGTAGCAATAGGACAAGGAGGAATGACCTAAAACTTGCATGTGGAAGAACATCTTTACTTTAAGAATGACAGAGCACTGGAACAAGTTGCACAGAGAGGTTGTGGTCTCTCCTGTGGAGAGATTCGAGACCTGTCTGGACACCTACTTTTGCAACCTATTGTAGGGTAACTGCTTTAGCAGGGGTGTGGTATTTGGTGATCTCTTGAGGTCCCTTCCAATCCCTGCGATTCTGTGATTCTGTAATATATTTTCAGCTTCTGTTATACACAGGATGGATTTTGACCTTATTGTTAAGTTGACTAAAATACTTTTATAAACCGGCAATATCATGTGCTGAAAACAGCTAGAAATGTCTTCAATTTTATGGAAAATGAAAGATTTAAAGGATTTGAACTGAGGTTTCTTTCTAGCAATTTCAGGGTACATGAAGAGCATGAATTTTTATGTGCAGGCAATGAATGAAACTGCTGACAGGCAGTCTAAACCACTTTGTGGTCATTGAGCTTATTGCTCTGCATAGGTAATTATCCTGAAAAAGGAGAGCCAGCTGTTTACCAGTTTGTTTTTCTGAGGGAAGTGGAAGAATAACTGTCTATTTACACAATAAATTATGGAGTGTGGGTCAAGATCTGTACTCAGTGCAGAAAAAAAGTTCATTCTTACATGGAAGGGTGACCACAGATGTCTAAGAAGCATTTTTGCTAGTAAAAAAGTCTTATTTGTTCACTTTGTGTATGAGGCTCTGTGCAGAGTTGTAGCAGAATCAGCCTGAAAATGTTCTTAAAATGTTATATAGAATGTTATGAATCACAGAATCACAGAATCCTTACTGTTGGAAGGAACTTTTGAAGATGATCTAGTCCAACTCCCCTGCAGTGAACAGAGACATCCATAGCTCGATCAGATTGCTCAGAGCCTGGTCCAGCCTGGCCATGAATGTCTCCAGGAATGAGACCACATCTCTGGATATCCTGTTCCAGTGCCTCACCACCCTCACTGTAAAAAACTTTTTCCTTATATGCAACATAAATTTCCCTTCTTTAAGTCTGAAACCATTTATCCTTGTCCTGTCACCACAGACCCTGCTAAAGAGTTGTCGTGGTTTTATGATTTTTGGTTGTCGGTAGTCCACATCATAACATCATGTAGTGCACTGGGACTTAAAGAGTTAATGCTCCAGTTCTGGGTGCCTGTCCCAGAAGAGAAGAACTACATCTCCCAGGGGACTGTTTGCTGTTCTGTTACCATTTTCACTCAAAGGGAAAGATAAAAACCATTCGCAGATCACAAGACATTCCTTTTTGATCTTCTGGCTCATCTCTGTTGGGGGTACCATATCGCCTCAGCTTACTTATAGTAAGGCCTTTGGTTTTTGGACAGTCTCCCTCATTTTATTTGATTTATTAGCTTCAATTGTATTATACTGTATTACTGTGTTATCTTGCATTCCAGTATCTTTTTAGTAAATGAGCTTTCCTCTTCAGATTGCTTCCACTGTTCTGTTTCTAGGCCCATCTGCCTACCCTTTCCCCTTTTTCCCCTTTATCTTTTCCCAGGGTGTGGGTCTGTGGGTCCTCCCACTGTGTTAGTCACAGAACTGGGCTGAACAAGTCCGTAAACCGTTCACAAGAGTCTGTCCCTTTCTTTCCTGTAGCTCTCCTTTAGATACTGAAAGGCTGCTATCAGGTCTCCCTGGAGCCTTCTCTTCTGCAGGCTGAGCAGCCCCATCTCCCTCAGCCTGTCATCGTAGGAGGGGTGGTCCATCCCTTGAAACATTTTTGTGGCCCTCCTTTGGATGCACTCCAGCAGGTCTGTCTCTCTCTTGTACTGAAGACTCTACATCTGGACATAGTAGTCCAGGTGAGGCTGCACCAGTGCAGAGTAGATTGCCTCACCTCCCTTGATCTGCTGGTCATGCAACTTTTGATGCAATTGAGGATATGGTTCGCTTTCTGGGCTGTGAGGGCACATTGCTGACTCATGTCCAGCTTGCCATCCACCAGTACCCCCAGGTCATTTTCAGTTCAGCAGGGCTGGCCTCAACCCACATGTAAGACCTTGCACTTAGTTTTGTTGAATGTTATGAGGCTCACCTGTGCCCTCAGCTCAGGCTATCTAGTCTGTCTGAATGGCACCTTATCCCTAAGTCATGTTGACCACACCATGCAGCTTGGTGTCATCTGCAAACTAGCTGAAGGTGCACTTGACCCCTCTTTCAATGTCACTGATGAAGATACTACAGAGTTATAGCTCCCAGCACTGACCTCTAAGGGACACCTCTCACCACTGATTTCCATCCAGACATTGAACCATTGACTGCCACTCTGGGTTTTGCAGCCAGTTCTTCATCCAAAACCATGGAGATGTGGCACTAAGGGACATGGCTCAGTGGGAACTGTGGGATGGGTTGGGGTTGAATGTGGTGATCTCAGAGGTCTTTTCCAATCTTAACAATTCTATGATACTATGATATCTTATTTGTGGAGAAGGATGTTGTGGGGTACAGTGTTAAAGGCCTAACTGAAGTATGACATCAGTGACTCTTCCCTTGTCCATTGATAGAGTTACACCATTTTAGAAGGCAGCTAGGTTGGTCAGGCAGGTCTTGCCATGGTGAAGCCATGGTTCTTCTCCCATATCACCTCCCTGTCTTCTGTATGCCTTAGCGTAGCTTCCAGAAGGATCTGCTCCACAATCCGTCCTGGCTCAAAGGTGAGACTGACAGGTAGGTAGTTCCCAGGGTCATCCTTTTTATCTTTCTTTAAAATAGGTGTTATGTTGCCCTTTTTTTCCAGTCACCAGGGGCTTTACTGGGCTGCTATGACTTTTCAGATATAATTGAGAGAGACTTGGTGACTGTAACAGCCAATTTGGTTAGGACTCTGGGATGCCTCCCATTAGGACCCATAAGCTTGTCAGTACTCAGATTCCTCAGGTGGTCACGAGCCTGATTTTTGCTCACAGTGGAAGGGATGTTGCTTTTCCAGTCCTGTCCTTCTGAACCAATCTTTTGAAGACTGTGTGACAAGCAGTTATCAGAGAAGATCAAGGCAGAAAAGTTGTTGAATACCTCTGTCTTCTCCTTGTCTGTTGTTGCCAGCTTGCCTGTGTCACTCACTAGGGGGGATGAAGTGGGAATCTTTGAAAGCTTCTTGCATTCCCCTTGCTTTATATATTTTTATAGTTCTGTCACTATATCACCTTCTGAGACCTTTCATCCTTAGCTGCCATTTGCAAGAGCAGTACAGGCCACACTATGATTAGCTGGCTGACTAAATTTATCAAACAGGATCAAACCTCCTACTGCTAAATCTCAAGAATATGTGCTGAAAAAGAAGGCGAAATTTGCCTTTAATCTTTCAACTTTTACTTACTAATATAACTTTGTAACACCAACGCAGCAGAAGGTCAAATAAAAGTCATCCATGTAACTTCATACACTGCTTTGGTTGCTTAGAAGTCTCTGTATCATTTAAAAATATTTTATCACTCTCCTTTAAGAGAGTGAGCATCTTTTGCCCTGTCTCTTCTCATGGTTCTAGTCATCCAAATATTCAAGACCTTACTTGTATGATAATCAAGCCAAATATTCCTAAAATGCTAAGTAATAATATAGTGTCTGACACCATAAAAATACTCTTTGCTAAACAGATTATTTCTTCTACACTATACAGCTGTTCCTGCAGCATGTTTTCTTTTGGCAGAGATGGTTCAGGAAGAATTTATTAGACAACTCCAGTAGTCTGGGTAATTGTGTTGGTGTACTTTGAAAGTTGTTTTAAATAGATGTATTCTCTGATAAAGTATGAGCTATGTGTTACTAACGCATTGCTCTGCTCTGAAAGCTTTATGAGTCCTCATGTGAAAAGGTCCATGAGTCATAATAATTAGATTTCTGTGTGAAATATCAGTCAGAGTCTTAGGTCTAACACAGACTTCACAGTTCTCAATTAGTGAACCATTAAAGCACTTAAAGAGACTCTGCTCTGACTGTATGCATTTCTTCACATTTGCTGGACTGTTAAGCAGTATTTCATATTAAAAGTGTCAGAAGTGCTACAGAAATGTAGTTCATCTCTTTGAAAGGGTAGATAATAGCAGGCCAAGGGGAAATGGCTTTAAGTTGAAGGAAGGAAGATTTAGGTTGGATGTCAGGGGGAAGCTCTTTACTATGAGAGTGGTGAGGTGCTGGAACGGGCTGCCCAGAGAGGTTCTGGATGCCCCAACCCTGGAGGTGTTCAAGGCCAGGTTGGATGGGGCCCTGGGCAGCCTGGTCTAGTATTAAATGTGGAGATTGGTGGCTCTGCCTGCGGTGGGGTGTTGGAGCTTGATGATCCATGAGGTCCCCTCCAACCCAAGCCATTCTATGATTCCATGATTCTATGAAATGGAAGTGCAGATTAAAGCTGTCTTATGCCAAACTATAGTGAGTTTTCAAAGGAAGTCATTCCTCATCTCCCAGATTCTTTTTCTTTTTCTTTTTCTTTTTCTTTTTCTTTTTCTTTTTCTTTTTATTTTCTTTT
>PPHD01017889.1:0-14834 GCA_002909625.1 Bambusicola thoracicus
TGCCCATCTGCATCCTGTTTTTCACAGGGCACGATGGTGTTGTTTCCCAGTTTTCCCACACCAAGCTGGGGCTATTAGGCCAGATCTTCCGCCAGTAACCACTCCCGAGCACTATCTTCCAGAGGCAAGCAGTTCTGGAGGAAGGTGCTTTCAAATGTCAAAGTGATGTTGAGTGTCACATGGTAGCACCCATCATTTGCCACCTCCCTAAATCAGTTAAGAGTCTTATCACAAGGAGTACCTCAGGAAGCAAGCTTTGAGACAGAAGACAAAGAAGGATTCTCACAATTAGGGCTTAAACAACATTTCTCATGTATGTTCACCTGAACCTGTCATGGTGCTGCAGATTACCCTACAAGGTGTTTTCAGGTGCCTGCTCAGGTATACAGTTCTCCAATCCTATTACAAGCAGATGCTGTCTTGATTCAATATGTGTATCACTGCAGGCAAAGAGGCCATCAGCTGCCAGTCTGCAGTCAAAAACAAACAAGTAAACAAACAGAAAGATAAAAGCTGAAGACCAGCAGGCATTTTTAGGCTCCCCAACTATCCGTGTGACACGTGAGATTCAAAATCCTGCAATCCAGCACCTATGTGTCTCATCAGCATTGAAAATTCCATTGTCCTGGAAGGATTAGGCATTCCAGCTGGTGCTCTTTTTATGGGCTTAACTTTTCAAGGTCAGAAGTTTTGTCTGAGAAATTGTATTTCAAGAAGCCAGCCACAGCACAGAAGCAAACCTGGCACTTCACTGACAGTGACATGGCCTAACTCTGTCCATGCAATAAACATCACTGCATGTTGGAGATCTGGCCAGCTGGGCTCGTTTTGCTGACTTTCTCAAGGACAACCTCAGCACTTTGTGTCTCACGTTGCTTAGTACATTTTATATCGTGCATGGTCATAACTGATAAACAAACAAGCAAAAAACTCATGGAGCACTTTCCCAGCCTATCTTTGGGGATGAATTAAATGTTTCAGGTTGGCTTTTGGAAAGCTCTGGACTTCCATGACATTGTCTTGAAATGAGCTGGAAGTGTCTCCTCTTTGTTCCTTCTTTTTTATCCAGATCTTTCAAATCAATAAAAAAGATTTCTGACATATAGACTACCAATGATATTGTTAAAGTTCCTTTGTTTACTCATATACTTTTGTGAACTACATCACTTTTATGATACTGAAAAGGCAAGGTGAAGATTTACACTTGTTGTTAAATTACTCCTTAAGTTTTTGTACACGCTTATGGAGAACACAGAAATCAGCAGTTTCCTAATCTTCTTGTTGTTGTTGAATTGTTTGATATCATTATTATCTTGACAGTATGTCTTAACAGGTATTTTTCTTGATTTATAGGCAGGACCTATTATTTGAATCTGAGCTTTTCATATCCACTTATTTGATTATAGATGGAAATAATAATAATAAAGATATCTCATTTTGTGGATATTGTAAACCATTCAGATAGCCATCCAGGAGCTCTACTAATGTTAGTTATTCCCTGGATACAGAAGTAATGGCTTGCCTCCTGCTGTTTTACACTGGTGGTCATTCAGGCACTTCTGCAACTGCTATAACAGAACAGTTTCAGAAACAAGTAAAGTCTAAAATAGTAGGTACTAAATCAAAGCTACATTTTATTCATATTCATCTGCTCTGAAGCAGAGATGCATTTGCAGTCAATAGCTTCCCTGTTGTAGCCGATCCAGTGCAAGGCTTTCAAAAGCTGTTGTGTTCCCATGGCAATAGGAGTTGTTACTTTAGCAGAGAAACTCCACTGCAAGAAAATACCCTGAGATACCAAGCTAGAAAAATAAATTCATCCTTCAAGAAAACTTCAGAATCTCTTACTATGGCAGAGCTAATTATCTTTTACGGTTCTACGCTTTGTATAGAGTGTGCTTCCGTATATGTAATCACAATTCACAGGCAGGATTGCAAAACTGCTCTTCTGGCATTGCTGAGAGCACTGAGTCTCATCCTGAATGGCTGTGTGTGACGGATTTTGTGAGACAACAAGGAAGGAGGTGAAAGCATGATCTGCACATGCTCAGGCATGTAGTACAGACAGGGTATGCATACTTTACCACTCTAAAAGAGAGGATACTCAGTGGGGTTAGACTGATGAGTGCATGAGCTTTATAATGTCTGTGCACATGGATGTTTTCAGAGGTCATGTTTGGGTGAGCCTTTCTCAGAAGAGCAGAAAGTAAACCTGCATCAGTCCCACCAAATTCCATTCTTTAATAAAAACTGTAGGGATACTGACTTTTAGATGAATTATATTGCAAAATCTTTAGAATGAATAATATTGCAAAATGTGTATGTGTTCATTCTTCTGTGTATTCATTGTAGTCAAAAGAATGAGTCTTGAGCTCATTCTCAAAAATCTCTTAATATGGCAGAGCTGATTATCTTTTACAGTTCTACTTTTTGTATAGTGTATGCAAGCATTTATTTTAGACATTCCATTACTGTTTCTTTCCTTCTTTATGATAGGCTTCATTCACACAAATTCTTCAGCTTTAAACTATATGCCACCTTACTCAGCTATTTACTTACTTGTAAAGTTTCCTTAAGATGCACGCAAGTTTTACTTGACTCTACATTAATTGATTTTAATAGATAGTTTAGAATTGATTTGGATCTCAATGTTGTCAATGGCTTGCTATTCCTGAGAACCAGGTATACCCTAACATTAGTATGCAGGTATATGCAGATATGCCCTATATTATTAGTGTGAGGAAGCAATGTGGCTTCCTCACTTCGCATGATTAGGGTTGCAGAACTGTTGTATGAGCTATGTGGAATGCTTTTCCATAGTAGCATTACTTATGTATTTGGAGAAATCAAGCCATAACTCTTTTTCTGTGTACAGAGAACGAGCATGTTATACAAGGTTTTATGTTCTCTGTAAATATAAATATTAAGTATTAAACTTTAAGAAGTCAGCATATAACCTCTTCAGTGATAAGACAGTAAATTTATATTATGAGGAGAAAAATTAGTCAAGAAAAGACTCAGTTCTTAAGATCTGATTTTGCATAGCTGTTATGTTTCCAGAAAATTCAGATTATTTAAAGATGAAAGGTTCTTGTTTCATGATTGTAAGTATTCTAAGTGTTCATTCTTATTTGAAATAAGTTACAATGAGGTCTCCTCAGTAGAAAACAATGTGAAGAAGCAGTAAACAGTTCATACATATCCGTTCTGGTATTTTCAGTATTTGAAATGATTTGAATGAGGTCACTGCCAGGCTTGAGACTGATATATTGACTAGTTTACATTTTTGCATATAATTTAATACACAATTAGCTATATTGTAAATCTCTAAATTCTGTAAGTAAAATAATATTTAAAAAAACTCTTGAAGGAATAGAAAATGTTGAAATACAAGAAAATATCCTCTTATAAATGTGATTTGTAAATATAACAAGAATTATTTTATAGCTCAGAAGCTCACATTTAATACAAATTTTGACTTGAATGGGGTTTTTTACATTTTCTTGCTCCTCCATTAAATTTAAGCTCAGGAATTCTTGGGGTACATTTCACTTGAATTATAACATACTCAATTGGATGATAGACTGCAGGACTGCCAATGTGTCGATCAATTCCTACGCAACTCTATGCAGTGACTGGTTAATTCTGACAGGACATTCAAGATGAATGAATTGACACCAGTCAGCTCTATTACTTTCTTACTTGTTTTGAGTCAGTCACTGTAGAAGTAAGGGCTGCCTGTCATATCTCTACAGTGGTCATTCTGTCTAAACTTTACTGCTTGGGCAGTAAGAAGGTTGTCTCATTGGTATTATCAGAAGTGTGGAAGCACTACATAAATCCTCAATATGTCTTAAATGATGCATTTGGAAGCTAGGTGAAGTGTTATGTAGAAGACATGATAAGCACTCCCCAAAAGGCTGTATTTATCATTGCTATTTTACTTATAAAATGTGTCTTAAGATGAAATGAGTCTTACAGAAGTAGGAATGAAATTCAAGGGAGTTATCCTACTTCTGCTCTGTAAGCCAATACAGATTTTTAAGGGTTGGGATGCTATTAAAGATTTCTGCCTTGAAAAGCTTATAGCTGCCAGTCCTGATTTTGCTTTTACTATGAGTAATTTAGTTTATCTGAAAATACTGCATTTTGGGCTCCAGAGGATCTCAGTACATGTATAGCATTAAGCATGTATTTACAGAATCAGTGCTTAAATGGATTTCAGCAAGAAATGAAGAGAAGATAAATAATAATAGGTGGAGCAAACAGCAGATGTGCTTGTTTTTCCACTGGTTGTTTTAAAAACTCTTCCCTTTCTCTTTGCATCGAATATTCCCAGTGTTCCACCAAAGTGAAAGTGAGACTTATCAGGGTTCTACAGGTTCTTCTGGATAACCACAATGCTTTTGAGGTCAGATAGCCTTTTTCTTTTCTAGACTTTTCTTCATTCACTAGTCAAAAGCATTAAATTAACAATAAAAAGTACTTGTTCATCCCAGCCCTTAGTGTGTTTAAGTAGTTCAGTCTAAGTGCACTTTGTCTTGAAACTCCTCCATCATTTCAATGTGAGGATGAGGCTTTTTGGATGACCTTTTTTACTGACTGATGTGGGATCTGGCATTCATCATCTATTTCTTGTGTTTTCTGGAAACCACCCCAGATTTTCATTCTTTTAAATAAAAGACCTTTGGAGCTTGAAAATATGTGTATGTACATATATATATAAATGTGTATCTATAAATTCTTTCAAAAAATATGATGATAATGATTTTGATTATGGTAGTACACAGTAATTGCTCTATTGAAATATATAAACATACTCCTTGCAGAAAAAAATGATTCTATCTGGAATAACAAAGCAGATAAAGCAGAAGAAAGTTATACAGAAAACCACAAAAGACAAATCATTTGACAAATATAAAAAGCATTGCTTTTTCCAGCTCTGTTAGGCAGTTAGTACATAGAGAAAAGTGGATGGAATATGAAGAGAAAAAAGAAAGAAAAGAAGATTGAAGGAAAGCCGGTTAAGAAATACAGGAGGTCATGTCAAGATAGGACATGGAGGGCGGCAAGCGTGAGAGTTATGGCAATAATTCACTGAGACTTCCTACTTGAATACATCATTTTGATGTAATTTCCTCATGATAGCTCCCAGTCAGCATTCTGCTGCAAGAGTAGAAAAGAAGTCATACTCCTCACTGTTTCAGACTCTGTAGTAGAGAGTAGAGGGCAAACATGAATAAGTAAGGAAAAAAACAAAGAAAAGTTTTGCAGAATCAATAGAAGAGACAGAAGAACTATTTTCTTCGGGAAAAGAGGAATCGATGGGATACAGAATACAGAAAATCTCTGTCCAAGAACCCGATATGACCTGGTGGTTACAATAATGCCCAGGTAGAGGAAAGGTAAAGATTTCAGTACTCTTATATAGTGGAATTCTCCTATAACCTGGATGAGTACTCTGCTGGAGTCCTCTCTAGATGTGGTTTTTGGTTTACTAGCCAGCTACAGAAGTATCAAGGCTGTATGAGTGTTCTAAATTCAGATTTGATAAGAGATGTAGTGGTCACCAAAAATCATGGTTTACAGTGGACTGGTGTGTTTTGGAACTGCTGTTATAAACAGAAGGCTGTTACATGAGAGGATGGCACCAACCTCCTCTGACAGCTATGTTTTAAAAAAAGGTCTGACTGAGAGAAGAAGCTATAGCTTTGAGTAGCAGAAAGTCACCTGCTCTTCAGAAAACAAATTCTTACTTGTTCTCCTGTCCCGCTTTCCTTGATGCTTCCCACTGTGCACTTTCAGAAACTTCCCAGTAATCGAGCTATGTTATCATATTTTTTTGCCTCTTATCTTTGTCTACTGAACAGGAAGCCTCTTGCCTCTCCTTGAGGTGGTAAATGTGTCTAGGCTTACTTTTGAAAGTGCTGCTGGAAGCTTTCAATTAGAGCTTCTAGAATTACAGTGACGGTTTTTTTTCCACGCTCTGAACTTTCTCTCTAGAAATTTCACATGATGTTACAACTGAGAAAGCACTTTTCTATTTTCTCCCATCCTCCTCAGCATTCAAATGTATATCAATTAGTATCACATTTTCTGTTGTATTTTAATTCAGCTAAAATGCAAGAGATCAGGTAGGACAAAATGTTCCCACCAAGATTCATTCCTGTTTCCTTTGCTGAATAAATACCCTTGCCTTTCTTTGCTTTCTGACCTCAGGATAAATGCCACTAGCACATCGCACTTTCTTCTAAGATATTGGTTCTTTTGGTCACTTCCCTCTTATAATGAAACAGTATCTTCTATGAGCAAGTGCAGCTAACCTGGAACTGCATTTTTACATATTTATATCATGCTGTTAGCTGGAGGGAAACTCTTATGTTTTGTACTCATTTAAAGAAAAGTCAAAGTGATTATCCAGTACTTAAATCAACAGAGTACTCTGTAATCACCTTGAATAATAACTTTTTTCACTCATGAATCAAACCCCTCCACTATTTAGCATTCTTATATTGCATAATTTTATGTTATAAAAGCAGCATATCATGAAGAGCAAAACTGTTGTGTTTTTTTCCTCTTGAGCCAGACTGATCCGAAATTCTTTTTGCTTTGCTTATGAATCACTGCATTTCTCAGTTTCGGAACTTTAAGCAAACTTTTAGTCAAATGTTTAATTTCAGAGATTATTCTAACAGGCTTATTCTTTACCAATTTTTAAGTTTATAAGAGTAAATCTTATAATTAATCTTTTTTAGAGACAGAAACTGTAAGCTGAGACACCCTGTATGTGATGTAGCTGTCATTAACTATCAGTGTTCTTCAGTCTCCACAAAATAGCATTCAACTTCCCTACAACATTACTATTAAAAGACTACCAGAAACTGAGATAAGTACTAACATATATTAAGTATTGTACAGATTCTATTTGTCACACACACACAAAAAAAATCCTAGAAAAATCTTCTTTTTCCTTTTTTTTTTCTTTTCTTTTTTCTATTTTCTTTTTTTTTTTTTTCCTATTTCTTTTGACTTAATAAATGATTTCATTAAGTGGAGTTTCCTGTGAATGAAAATGCATTGGTATTTCAAATAATTTTGGTATGAGCTAAGAGGAACGTAGTATAGTATAGTTAGCACAGTTTGCTGCAGGGAGAAAGAATTTTCTTTTAGCTTTAGGAGAGGATGTTTTTTCTCAGGTTAGGAATGGCATGGAAAATTCCTCTCTTATGAAAGCAAATTTGCTGTAAGTCTCTCATACTCCCCTAGGATACTGGATAATAGGACTTTATTCATGTTTAGATCAGTCCAGTGATGCTTTACCATTCTGGTCTTTTAAATACAATAATTTATTTTCTTTCTTCATTGAAATCACTTTGTCTTATTTTATTCATCTGCTGAATTTGGATTGATGGACATTTACATTTTCTGTTCAGCATTCATCTCAAATTAAACATGGAATATGTCAGATTCGAAGCCGCTGTAACACAGAAATACAGTAGGAAAATAGTAGCACTGAGGTTATAGCTCATATATACTAAGGTGAGAAAACAGAGTTCAAGTTGAACTGAAAATATGAAATGCACTATTTGCAGTGTAATGCTGGCTTTGCTAACTAACGGGATAAATATTGATATCTCCTATCCCAGGAATAAAGAGATAAATTAAAATAATAGATAAATAAAATAAAGGGAAAAATAACTTTTACTGTATCAACTTGAAAATGAGACCAAAACAATAAGTAAGTTCTTTTCAAAGAAGAATAATTGTAGGAAAGAGTGGCTCAGTGTTGCAAAAGTGTTTTTGTCCTTAAAAAAAAATGCAATGGATATTAATACCTAAAAAATAGTAAGAACTTACATTTACCTGGAGATTTATAAGTTCTTTAATTCGTCTTTTTGAGAAATGATAGTGTTCATTGTTTCTCCTTTGGTGAATATTTTAAAACTAAACATCAAGCATATGTTTCTACAGAGCCTTGTTCCAACTCACTTTAATAATCTAACTGAACTCTGGAGTTACCATACGAAAACATCAGTGCACCTGATAACATATAAGTCTGTGTTTTATTCTTATGATTTTATGATAAAAACACCTATACTTGTAAATCAAAGGAGAGGGCCTATGTGACTTGCGTACCTAATCCTGTAAGGCTGTATATCCTCCGTACTGAACACAGATATCAGAACTCCATCCCTTCCTTCCTTGTCCATAGATCAGACATTTGGGTACCATTTTTATGTTGTTTTCTTCCTCCAATGGGAGGGATGCTTACTACCACCTGACTTCTGATAGCCTTAAAAAATCTGTTTCCATCCCTGAGAGACATGGTTGCAGGTGGCTGCTGTAGGATTCTGCTTCTGCTTTTAATGCTGACTAGTAAGGAATGCTCAAAGCTGAAATGGTGTTTCTTATGCTCTTTTTTCTTTTCTTTTTGTCTTTTGATCTGTTCCCAAACTGCTTTTTGTATTTTTAGTATTCATCTGTGAACATAAGTTGAATGGAAAAGTTGTTTCAATAAGAGGGAGTGGCAAAGACCGTCTTCTCTTAACAAACTCGGCAAAGCATTTTAAAATAATGTAAAACAAATAAAAATTTGTTGGTTTTTTTCCTTTATTTTTGTTTTTGGTACATATGACTGCTCTCTCTTAGTGCTTATGGAATTCACGATACCATATGTATTTATATCAAATCTTTTACTGTCTATCATCTAGTTCCCCCAGACTGTATACTGCACTATTTAAGAACGACTTTCACGTATGAATTCCTTTTTGATATGGTGCTAGTTTTATTCCTATGTATTGACTTAGCCTTTGTAAACATGATAGAGAAGGAATTATTTTCTGTCCAATTAGCCCAACCTTTTCCTTGGCCATAAAACTTTATGCAAACTATTGCTTGCAGTCTTTGCAGTCCAATGAAACAAAGATATACTTATAACTCTTAAAGATTTTTTTGGCAAACTGCTAACAAGAGGTTTTTTAAAAATATAAGACCTTCAGCTGATGGAAAAGTATAAGAGTGAAAAAAGGACTGTAGTCTTGCACAGGCAGTAATGATGACAGCACCATTAATAACATGGATCATTAAAATTTAGAAAAAGCCATTCTTAATAAAGGATATAAATACATTTCTCAGGCAGAGCTATGAAATTTATAACTTTTTTATTGTCACCAGAGGACCTTCCTAGAGCTCTGCACCCCTCCACTGTCTGCCCTCTATCATAAATCACTGTGTGGTTAATAACCTAGATTACAACTACCAGTTGCATTTACAGAATTAAATATTGACTATGTGAAAATGTTATTACATTTTTACTGATCGGAAGACCACAGAACAGCCCTGCAGGACATGTAGCTGGACAGAAATATCAGTGTAATCTTTGTTAGAAACACAGTTATGGGATGCTTGGTAACAAGCAATAGAGTTTTCAGAAATAGAAAAGATGTGGTGTAAAGTGAACTTCTTAATTTCATACCAGGCAGCATACATCACCCAAGACAAGTTATGCATTAAAGACCACCTCACTTTTACTTGAGAAGTTTCAAGGCCAAATGTATGAAGTAATTAAAAAAAATCCCTGTCCCGGCAGAGAGGTACGTCAGAAAGTCTAATAGCATTAATTTTCAGAGATCAGGGCTGAGAATTTAGAGAAGACTAAGTTGTAACCACGTCAAGTAACTGGGCTTCTGCCAGGTTGGTTGGGAGACTAGCTTAGATTTTAAAATTTCATGAACGATTTTTCTGCCAACTTCATGAGGCTTTTTTTATTATTTTTTTTTCTGTTTTCTCATTGGATAAATAGTTCTAAGGGCCTCTTGAATTTTGTTTATATCACAACACATGAATTAACATGATAGAAGAAAAAGTAGTTTCCTATTAATGTTAAATTTGGAGTTGATGAATATTTACCTAATTAATTGGCTTAATTCTGTGTTAGAAATCCTTGATATAATTTCATTATTAATCCAAATCTTTGCCAAGATTCCAGGAAAATTCATGTTTCCAGATAGTCACTTACCATGTCTCTATCACATTCTTGAACTTTTTCCTACTCTCTGTACCTGTTTAACTCTTCCTCTTCAGAGGAAGTTCAAGGAGCTTCGTGCTTCACAGTGTGGAGAAAGGAGATTTACTCTAGAAGTCTCCCAGATATAATTTCTCTGCTGCACTGGAAATAAATCCATGTTTTTATGCTACAACACATTCTAATAATGATTTAATCACAATGCAAAATGATTTTTTTTTCAATAGAGCATTGATTGGGATATTAATTAGTCAACTTGAAATCCAATTAAGGAAGTTTTCTACTGCTAAATCTCTTTCTGTATTGAAAGAAATGGCCACTATTCTGGAGTCTTTGTTAGATATAATTGCAAACTGTCATATCTGTGAGGGGTTTCATTTTTTCCTTTGATGTCTGCTTCTGTTCATAAAGTTCTGAGTACCCACTTGTCAGATAACTTTAATTATTATTTAATTATTATTATTTAATTATTTTTGTGTCATTTTCAAAATGTATTTCAGGCTAAGCTGACACAGAAGTCTAAACATCTTTATTGCAAAATTGTTTGATTTATATTAATTAGTAACTGAGAGGGTATTTTTGGAAAGTTTTCCATTTTCTGCACATTAGTATAGTTAAGATTGAATCATTTTCTTTTCTCTTTAATAATAATAGCATTTCAATAATACTTGACTTTTCCCAAGTTCTGTTTGGCTTAAAGACTGGATTAATTTTTATACTTCTGTTTGGAATATCTCAGGTCAGAGACATACCTCTTCAAGAAAAATAAGTATCCCCCAGTAACAATGTAACAATTAAAAGCTTTGCAGTTCTTACAACATAAGGGGAAAAAGTCTGAAGAACTAACTAGTTAACAACAGTTAATAGCTCATTAATTTCTTACGAAAAATGCAGAGAATGGATTATCTATTGGACTGCTGAATGTAGACAATTTTCAGATTAATTTACACAATGGCATTCCCTTAAATTTATCCCAAATTAATGTTGATTAATATCTCAGTTGTTACATTCCTTCTGAGGTGGTACTGTAAGGTTTTCACACTATCAGTGGAGTTTCCCACTAACTTTCTGGGAAGAAGGAGTGAAAGAGGACCAGCATGCTGCTGACAGGAAGAAAAATATCTACTTGGAAAATGATAGAAAACGCATTAACACTTGAAGCATATCTCAGTTTAAAGACAGACTATGTTCTGCATGGAGTCTTCTCTAGCTCTTGATAGGCTCATTGCATTCTGTTCAAGAAGTATCACAGATGAGCACAAAACACAAAAAATGCAAACTCTCAGCACAGAGCTTTCATTTGCTCCTTGGAGACCTTAGTTTTTGGAGACATATCTTTTTATGCGCCTGTATGTGTGCATGTGTGTTTGTATAGACAAGCATACAACGGGAGAACTGCAAAATACAGACTGTATATTTGTCTTGCCATTATGCAGCCTTCTGTACAAGTCAGTTAACTACTAGTTCTTACTATTTCTACTATAAAATCTGTAAGAAATTGGGGAACTCGTCCTGCATAAAATATGATTCTGTTCATGAAAGTATAAAAGTACTAAGACCTATTTTTCCTTGCAGAAGAACCCGAACACTTAAGCCATCTGCATTCAGCAGTTCTACCATGCTGTTTATTCAAATGAGAATTCTTAACAAAAAGGTTAGTTCATTGGGCCAGTTCAGCTTGTTTGCCCAGCAGGAGCTCCACACTTTATTTAAGCTTTTAAACTCCATATCAGTAGCATGAGTTGATGTTTAGTGCACAATAGCGATACAGTATAGCCTAATATATGCATTTTTCTTTCAGAATTCTAACGGTTTAGTACTGAAGGAAATTTACACAAGCCTTATAGAAATTAAAGCAAGGCATTTATTTCATTCAGAGAATGCAGTGACTTCCAATGGTTGCACTGCTGAGGACTCTCAGCTTTGAAAGGGACCCTTTATTGTGCAGGAAGAAAGCTCAGATATAGCACTAAGTGAAAATTTCAGAGTCCAGATTAGCATGCCTAGCAACTCACTGCTGTGTACCGTTTTTTCCCAGTCCCCTACTAGCTGAACTCTTTCCGTACATCTTTAATTGATTGGGTTAATATAAACCCTCAGCACTACCAGTGTTTGTGTGGCCCCCATAATAAGGCTATTGTGTGCTTCTCTCTACTCTTGTGTTCCCTATTTAGGAATGTGTCGCTCTGAGCAGTTCAAAAGCGTGAGCAAATGAAAAAAGCCACAATCACTTCATTAATGATTTGTAAACAGAATATCCAGTACTGACACCACCTGCATAGGCTTTCAGAAGAAAAAAATACTGGGTTTGCTGAAGCTCTGTGTAGAATTGCTGTGGAATTTAATTCTGCAGTGTAAATAAATGCCCCAATTAACACTTTTACACTCAACCAAATGGTTGTATTTAGAGGAAACAGTTTCTTTCTTCAAGGAAAAATTCAAAGGAGACATGGGATAAAGATAAAAAAGAACACCCCAAAAACAAACAAGCAAAAAATAACCCTTAAATCTCTCCCAGTAAGATTTACACAAGACGGTACACAGCAGTGGCTGCAGTTATAAAGCCAGACAGCAAAATGTGTTTAAAGAAGGAAAGTAAAGTAAGAAAAAAGTTCACTGAAAATTTCAAAATAGCAGCAAATGTGTTTATAACTTCAGTTTGCTGCTGCTGTAGGCCTCATTAAAGGAAGCCTTTGTTTTTTCCTTTTCAAACACTACCTATTATGACAGCTAGAAACAGCTTACCAGCTGCATACTGTCATCTCAGTCTGCCAAGATATCATGTAATCATTCTCAAAGACTGAAAATGGGTATCCACCACTGTCTTTGTGAAGATGTCAAAAAGCTTAAAATTGCTCTGCATGCATATAGTTCTAACTACACTGTGTAGCTGTTGATTTAAGAAAGACTTTTAGTAAACCCTACTGAAGCAATATTTATCTACTGTATCTATCCAAATTAAAGGCAAGATTCTTACATGGCAGCAGATATGCACAGTTTTAAGACCTGTCAGATACTGTGAGGTTTCTTCAAAAGTAAGCAGAAAAAATAAGAGTCAGGCTTCTTTCTGAAATGCCATGCGTTCAGCCAGTCACTGGTGGCTACAATAACAGAACAAACCCCTCATCAGCCAGGGGATCACCTTGCTCTTGTATCTGATCTGCTATCCTTCTGTACTCTGCCTGCTAAAGGGAACATGTTGCAAAGGAGGCATGAAGACATGAAAAGAAAGCTCCAAGTATTTTATCCTGCATTTCTAAAACTGACTGTGTCACATAAAAGTACAGCATCCTAAGAGTAAACAGTGGAATTGGTCCACATTTTCACTGGAGTGGGTGAGGAGAGATTTGGACTATGGTCAAAAAACATCATATTGCAGAAGAAATCTTTTGAAGACAGAATGGCCTCCAAGCAAGGTGTGGCTTTTGCTATAGCCAAGAGAACAAAGACAGATTTCCTCCCTTCAGGGAAGTCTTTTGTAGCACTGCTTCCTCTTCATGGAAATGAAGCAGTCGTCTATCCTGAGACATACTGCCCTATTCTATCCTCCTGCTTTGCCACACTCTATACAATGTACATAAGGGCAAGATGAAGCAAGCTATGTCACCCTGAAACAAAATGAAATGATTTTTTTTCTAAAAGAAGATCAATTCTGAGCTCAGATACGTACAAACTGCACCAGAGCACAGGGTCTCAAGATCCTTACGAAAGAAATGGAACAAAGCAGAGGATATTGCTGTGTTTATCGAAATAGAGTGGTGACAAATTTTTCTTCAGTAGTGTTCCTCTTGTACCACATTAATCTGAAAAGGAGTGTAGAAAGGAAGCCAAAGTTTAAATTTGAATAGTCTACCTTTAACAGTGCAAGTGTCCACGTTAGGTACAAAACAATTCTGAAACTCCTGAACTAAGATGTCATTCTTTACTGTGCATCGTGAGATGCCATTTATTTCCTGAATGTTTGGCTATTCCTTATTTTAATAGTTTATCTGCCATTGACTAACTGTCCTGTACAAAGATGTAAAGCAGGAGTAACGGAAATTGAACATAATTCTAGGATCTGGAGGATGTATGTGCTTGCATCAAGAAAAATAATGGCACCATATAACTGCAGATCTTTGTCACTATTGTTGTCTTTACTCTCTCTTCTTGCATACTGACTCATATACTACAGTTTCCAAGCACATTTTTGTAAAGTTTTTGGTAATACTGGAAAAATTTCTTATTGTAAATATAGTCTAAAACTCTACAAAATAGCTAAAAATCTATGTAAATTGTTGAGCAAACACAACCCTGAGATAATCTGAAGAAGTATTCCTTTCAGAAAATGCAACAAAGCATATCAGAAGAGTTAGAGAAAGCATGAGTTAAAGGACAAGCAAAGCTGATATGAGTAATTAGCAATTCAATCTTTTTCCAAAGTTGGAGGTTTCTGGGCATAATTGTTTGATATCTAGTGCTTTTCTTGCATAATATATATAAGAAACAATGCTGAAAAGCAAGTACAGAAAAAATGCATAGTTCCCGAAATGTCTAACAAGCAAGACTATTACCCAAACTACTTTACAAAAGTGCAGTTCATCTCCTATTTCCAGCACTGGTCAGCAGAGAGATGTACCCTAAAATTTAATCATTTTTCATGCCACCTGCACAATTGCAAAGGAAAAAGGCACATATAACAGATCTCCTTCTCAGCTCAGAAATGCATACAAAATAAGCATGGATTCAGAGGACACTAAATTAGTCAAACTAGGAATATATATACTTAATACTTGCATTTTCAGTATTGGGGAAGTCTTTGCTCTTTTTT
>PPHD01017890.1:0-14834 GCA_002909625.1 Bambusicola thoracicus
AATGGATAACTGACTGAGGTGGTAGCTGGAAGGACAGGGAGGGGGAAATCCTCTTCACAAATAAAAATTGTCATTGATTGATTGATTTTTTATTATTTTTTTTAAGATGTCTGCATTGAAAAGTGATATTAATTGCATTTTCACATTGGGACTTTTATGAAAAAAGCTGAGCATTATCAGCATTTAGGTTTTCAATGAAAAATATTATAACAAAATTTAAACAAAAGGCTTCCTTTCATACTAAATTATTCTGAAAGAGGAGAGGAATTATTTCTCAAGTAGCTCTACTGACAATGAAATCCTTCAGGATTTCACAACATTTTCTTCCTACTGTGTTTCCTCCAACTCCAGAGAAAAACAAATTGAAAGATTTGCTAAGAATTACAGTAATGGCAGGCACATGATTTAGAGCCCAGTGTTTACTCCAAGCTGGTAGCATATCTGCAATGGCACTGCATGACTTTTCTCAATGCAAGCAAGCAGCGTCAGGAAGCATTTATATGGAAAGGCTGCTAATATAGGTCAAATAGCCTTTAAAATAGGAGGTATTTGTTTTCTAACTCTGTTTTCAAACCTTGATAGATATAAAGATTATTGATATTTGGGAAGTGAGCTGCGGGAGCATTAAGAGCAATGGCATCTTAGCAGTGTTTGCCAGGCTGAGAAATGAGGCAAATATTGTCCCTGTCCTTTCACTCTAGTTTACCTGATGAATCTGAACCTAACCATCTCCTCTCCCCTAATGTCTCTGTGAGAACAGCTGCAAGGTAAACAAAAACCAGAAGAGTTTCTGGAAGTCTTGTTGCCAAGGAAACCCGCATGGATTCCTGTCAGAGCACACCCTGAGCTGCTCCAGGCTTCAACCTGCTATGGGGGAAGGAAACAAAGATGGAAAACAAACAGGACAACATAACTGGAAAGCCCACTGGGGAGAGGGAGGAAAACAAATGAAAGGATACAGCATCTGCTAGTGAAGAATATCTCTCATTTAGGTCAAATCAAGGCTTTTCAATCTCTGACTATTGTTCCTCTTCTAGAGGAACCCGTTACTTCAGACAAATGGGAGAGAGAATAGGTCTCTTGTTTCAGTTATTGAGTTGATGTTGTTATGAATCATCTGTCTTTTGGAAAACCATCTATTAGTGTTCTCTGATCCTTCGCTGAAAAGGAAGCTGATTAAAATTATTAACAAAATTATCTTCCACTTTTTATTTTGAAGTGTGATCCCGGCTCAGAGTGGAACAATATCAGTAATTATCACTGGTTTAATCAGATGCCTTTTGTACAGTTTTCTCTCTTCCTCTTCCCTCCCCCAATTTCCTTTTCTGCTTTTTCTGATTATAAGTCTCAATGGTTTCATTAAATGTTTAGGGCCAAATTCTGGCACTCTACAAAGCTGGATAGAAAACAGGCATATGTTAATGTTGCAAAAGCATCCACGTTATGAGTCCATGTCCTGGCCAACCCAGACCTGACACATTTCACATCCCTTCTCTACAGCACCATTCCCTGAAGTGGTCATTCATTCCAGGAGCAGGAGTCGATGTATGGGTTAGGGTGTGTAGAGCTATGTGTACATGTCTTATAAAGTGTGATGATCACATCTTCTCATCTTCTCGGCCCACCCTTCTATCCTCATCATCATTGTATGGGAATGCTCCACTGCCCTGGAATGCGCCTCAGTGGACCTGCTGCTGCCACTTGAGACACCATGCTTGGACTAAGCTAGCTCCATCTGAGGAACAGGATGGCCAAAGTGGAGAAATACCTGAGACCAAACCAAGCTATTTGCAAGAGGAGGGTAAAAGCTCTGAAGTTCAGAGATCATTCCCAAAAGCTCTTGTGCCAGATTAATAGGGTTTGCACAGTGTGTTTCAAAGGACTTTTTCTTAGGTAACAGAAAACCAAATGAATGCAAACCAGCCTTAAATCACTAGAAGACGCATTCTGAACTGATGCATTTTTCTGCCAGGCTCACAGCAGCAGAGCCTGAAAAGGATGGACTGAGTATAAGATGGAAAGCAATCAATTCAGCTGATACTTGGAACTATAATTAAAAATGAAAGAGTAAGCCTATAAAAATATTTTTTAATCTATATGTAATTAGATCACTGTTTGTTCCTCTGGTACTGTAACAGAGGACTTCTGAGGAGGTAGAATAAGAAGGGGAAATCACAGGGAGTTTGGGACGAAAACCATAGGAGAGCTGAGATCTAAATTCAAGAACTGCTGAGACTTCCCCAGAGGCCCTAAATAGTCACTCGACTTGCTCATACTTCAGTCCAGACCTGGCATTTTATATCCCTACATTAATGTTATTTAAATAAATATAGGGTTTTTTTTTCCCCCATCTCTGAGTTTCCTTAAGGTATTTTAGATAGCAGATAAGAGAAAGAAGAGAAAGAATGTGAAAGAAGCTGTGTCAGAGAACTGTGTGAGAGTTGGCAAGAAATCTTTGACGCTATTGTGGTAGACCAGCTAAGAATGCAGCAAGAGCCAAACAGCTCTCTCTGTGGATTATTTTTGCACAGGGTATTCGTGAGTTTGTGCTTATGGAATTTCTTCCTGATCCTTCCATTGGGAAGATGGGATTTGCTCTCCTTGTGGATTGGGAGGAAAGTTCAGCCGCCCAAACCTTCATTTCCTGGCAAACTTGTGTACAGACAGAGCCATCTATGCAGCATGTCTGATACTAGGGGGAAAAACACATTTTAAGTACACAATAGCTAATGTGAAACTCCATCTCTAAGAGTGAGAAAGCTATATTTTAAACACTCAATAGTCTTTGGCATCCTCAAAAAGACAAGCAACTTCTATGTTTGCCATATTGTAAAGATTTAAGTGAAAGTGTCCTGTCTACAAAATATATATATATATCTGATTTAGATGATGGCCAAATAAATCTATCATTTTTCAAAATAATTTCCATTTTCTGCACATAAGACTAATGTGAAATTCATAGGGGAAAAGTTGGAGTCAAAAAACTCTGTTTCCGGACCTGCTCATTCAGAACTATACAATAGCCATTCTGCTGCTCTGGCTGCTGTTATAGCCTATAAAACCTGCCAGAGTGTTTGATAAGAATGCTCAGAAACCATTCACAGCAACACTAAACTCACCCTACATGCTTTGCTGTATCTGGAAGCTTTTACTTCTCCAAGCCCTGTAGAAGTGCTAAGTAACCAACACACACCCATGAAATGTCTCATATGGCTTTTAGACAACCCTCCTGGAGAGGGAAAGGAGAAATAGTACCCAAGAAATTATTTTGATTTGAGTGAGAAAGGGGAGCAGTGAGACATACAGCAGCATTAACCTTTACGCCCTGCAGTCCTTCATGCAAATACAGAATGGGGAAAGCAGAACCATGCCCCACTCTGCCCAATTGCTCTGTTTTTCATTTCCTTTTACTTTCACAGAATTCTTCTGCTTTTTGACACCATGCACATTGTTTATCTGATGCTCTGAATAATCTCTGCTACCACTATATAATGTTTTTTTCCATTTGGAAACAGCTGATTTCTTCCATAGAGATTATGAAACAAAAGATGCTTACCACCAACAAGCTTTGGAGTGACTTCCTGTGAAATTGTAACCTACAGCCAACTGGAAGAATATCCAAGCTACTGAGCTTTAGATGTACATTCAAAACGTATTTCATTAGGTGAGGATTTACACGACCCTAAATAATACCAGAGAGACTGTGGAAATAGGTTGCACCACCATTACTTTATTTCAAGAATAATACCTGGAAGGAGTATTGTCAGCAGTTCCAACTCTTTTCTCCAGCCCACCTATTCCTACTACCCCTTAGTGGTATCAGCAGTTCTGTGCACATCTTCTGCTTCCCTGGAGACATGCAGTGTTGTTGCATATGGACATCATGCAGGTCATAATATCTCTCTTTTATGTAGCTAGTGGGCTCATGCACAGGAAGTTGAAAGCGCTGCTGAAGAAGATACTGAAAGTTTTCTTGAGAGTGGTTCACAGTAGCCATCCTTTTTGTGAACAAATTCCCCAAGGAGAACTGTTCTAAATTCAGTTTTAGAACAGAAGGAAAACCTTGCTGGAAAAGTGTGGGAGTTGGTCACAGACGGCAGACCTTATTCCTGCAAGGCATGACGAGAGATACAGTCACTTTGGGATCAAAATGTCAACCTTTTCAATGGCTTGAACTTCTCTGACAGGTTTGGGGCATGCAGCATTTCCACTCCCTCACACACACAGTGAAAGAGGAACTGAAAAAACAAGGCAGTTCTTTGTAAAAAATGGAAGAAGATAGGAAGGAAAGGAAACATGAGATCCATTTTAAATCATTGGAAGTGTTCTCAGATGTCAAGAGAAAGATACTGTAAAAGGACTATGTAAAACAAAGATTATTATCTGAGTTACAAAACCTCACTTAATCCTCCTTGTTACTAGTGAACCTCAAAAGCATGGTTTCTACATGCTTTTAGTATAACAATCATTTAAAACTTGTTTAAAGATTAAAACCACAAATCACTTGGGAAATGATGCTGATGCACCTTATTAAGTTCAGGTGCATGTTTCTGGACAAGTACAGCCTTGAGCAGATAAGAGGGGTTACATGGAGCAGGGTGGGCAGCAGTGGATTTCCTAACATCTCCCATAAATTCCCAAAGGTGAAGGTCTGAAGCATTATCAGACATCAGCACATTCCTAGTATCTGCAGATTTAATATGATGTTTATATGTATTTATTACTCCACTTGGAAGTCGGAAGCAATGTTATTTAAGTGCTATTTATCTTCCTTTTTCTTTATTATTGCAATCAGTATGATTGATCTTAATTAAATTCTAAAGTTCAATGATAGTTTAAAAAGGAGTACCTATAGCTTTGATGGCCTCTTGAAAAGCCATGTAGATTTTGTTTTAAAAAAATGAGAATGCTCTAGTTGATTGCTGTTGTTTTTGTTGTATTTTTATTATTATTTTTATTTTACATATTAAGTTATATTTCTATGCCTGGCTTACGGGCTACCTTCTTAGCAAAAACAGTTGTGCATGTCTCTGATAAGCTAACATTGTTCTCAAGTCCCAAGTGTATTCTGCTCGGCCCCTGTAATGTGTTAAAATCCAACACCTAATAACAATGGTCATGTTAAACAGTTTATGACAACATGAAATAAGACTTACACTTTGTATAAATTACAGATTTACATAGAATTTTAGTATAGGTTAAAGTAGCACAAATTTTTTTCCAAGGCGTTAAACTCAACAGCAAATATAACAAAAGTCTCTTTCCAGACGTCTCCATTCCCTAGAAAATACAAATCTGATATTTATTCCAGCCTCATTTTCCACTTCTAGTATTTATATGTAATATACCAATGAACTGAGGAAAATCCAGAGCACACGTCAGCCTTATAAAAGCTGGATTCAGGATTTTGTGACTTAAGCTTGTCCTCAACTTAGAAATGAACTATTTTACGACAAAGGCAAAAATTCCTAGAATTCCACAGTACAGATTATAGTGCTGTATTTTTGCACGTTTCCATAGCTTTACAAAAAAACACTGAAAGTGAATTTTCTTAGTGACTTCTGGCCAAGGTGTGAGTCTGCACAGCAGAGTATACCCCATCAGCACTCAGCATAAAGAGCTCTTCAGGACAGATCACTCCTGAGAGGGTCACAGAGAACTGGGAAGACAGAAACTGAGGCCCTGCTGCTCTTCCAGCCACCAAATTGCCCAGCACCTATCCTGCCTACTCTGTTAGAACGTATTTTTAAATAATCCACAGGCTCTCATCTTTGTTAAGCCTCACGTCAGCCATTCCTGGCTTTCATGCCCAAGAGAATTTCACCTTGGTTTAGGGCAGTGCAGGCCTCAACTCCTTCTGTTGTATACTTTGGATGTAGAAAGTATTTTAATTATTAATTAGGGTAATAATTCCTTCCTAATTTGAATTTAGAGAAACATTTTCTTTTTATGTCTTATTCAAGACGTCGGAACGAAAAGAGAATTTAAATTGGCTACTTATTTGTACATTCGTTATTCATTTTTCTTTTAAATGATAATGTGGGTAAAACATCTAATTCTGCACAAGGCTTTCATTTTGTTTTCTGTGTTTGTCTGTCATTTTGTATCTAAGTGGAGAGAACTACAGGAGAAATAAAAAGCTGTATTATGTGCATTTAGGAGAATCCAAGCTCATTCTGAGTTGTATACACCCCTTTGGGAAATAATTTCTGTATTACTAACAGAAAAGACAGTGTATTTACAGAAATTTCACTCTCTTGTTTGGGAAAGTTATACTCTTTTCCTATGGCATCTCAACTTTTGTTGCCAACACGTAAATAATTTATGTACAAATCAAGATGTGCAGCATGCCTCTGAAGGGCAGAATGTATAATCTGTTAAGAATTTGTCTGGGTCACATGTTCAAAGCCAAGGATGCGCATAGCTTTCATGATAAGTGAGTACTGAGCCCAAATTATTAATGAGGTAAAATGTTTATGAGCAGATAGTCTCTTTATTCTAATTAAATACTGGTGTCAGCAGCTTAGTGTTCTCTCCCACTGAAATATAATTGATTATTCAAAATACATTCTGTGTCTTTACAGGGCTGCAAATCAAGTGAAAATGCTGCAAAACACAGTGGAGTATTCCACTTGAAGATCTCAGGAACTTTAGCATCAAAATGAGATAGACTTCTATAAAAATAGAGGTGTTCACTGACAGAATGCCTAAAAAAAAAACCTTAGAAATGCTGTCCAGCCAGAAGGGGGTTCCACCATTCATTCAATAATGAAAAAACATTGTCTGCATATTGCGTTATGCTAGACATGCTAAAAAAATAAACATGAAAGGTCTTCTAAAATGGGTGTAATACACAGTGAGTAAAATGGAAATGTGCTTTTCCCCAGGAGGCCTGTCTAATCTGAGAGATAAACATGCCTATGTCATCTACAGTCAAACCAGCCAAACAGTTATAGTGGGAGTACATTTTCTCAGGAGAGAAATTATACAAAAAGACATAAAGCACTCACTATATGTGTAGATAGCATTCCAAACAGTGTCACTCAGAGGCTGCTCATGCAGAAGGTCCCAGTGGGGCAGTGGGGCATCTGCAAGGAGGAAAATCTCCCTCTAATGATATAGGAAGTGGGAAGAGAAAGATGAAAAACCAACAGTTCCCAGCAAAGACATCCACTACCCTTAGCTGCAACTTTAGTCCCTCCTCTCCCAGTGGAGCCACATAGCATATCAGTGGTGGAGATACAACCCATTGGGAATTGATGCTCTGTGCTGATGCCCAAGGCTTTGCTGGGCACAGAGCCCCATTCTGACTGCTGGGAGCTCTGTCTGGTGAAGGTCAGCCTCCAACCTGAGCCCTTTTCTCAGTTTCACTTATCCTACCATTCCTGTTTTATCACAGAACAGTATCACTAGTGTCGCGGCAAGTATGTTTTGGTATCTGTAGTAGACTCTGCTGTATGTTTTCTCAGTAACAGGCAAGTAGGGACATAGGTTCATCAGTGAGTAATGAATCAAACGCTAAGGTGGAGACAAGATTTAATTGTTTAAACATAGTCATTTCAGGCATGTATCAGCCTTTCTTTTGAAACACACTGAGCTACAGACGACGCGCAAGAAAATTTTGGATTTTTTCAATTTAAAGCTTGATCATATCAGCTGCTCCCAGTCTGAGCAGTTACAGGTTCTTTATTTTACTAATTATAAGAGTAATTATGCCATTAGTTCTCAGAAAGTAATTTTAATAATTAGGTCAAACACAAAATGACTCCAATCTCATGACATACTAATTTAAATTGTTTGGATATTGTAATTTAGTGGGAGGAGTCAGTGCTAGAGTCATTTGGGGGATTGTAAGAAGGAAAATACAGCTGGAGAAATAACAGAAGACGAATTCTCTGTCTGAGACATCAGTTGTTTCTTGAATGATGTTAACTGAATAACATTAAAGCTATTTGATAGTGATGACAGATAAAATCATCATGTATTGAAAAATATATTAAAGATTTGATTCAGAGGCCATAATTTTGAATGAGCACACCAACCCCCTTTCTCTATTACCATACTAGTAGAAGAAAATATTTTCAATTCACCCATCTAATTTTCTTGAGAAATGAATCCATTCATATATCTGCATGATATATGCTAGAATCCAGTTTCTAATCTTAGTTGCAACCTCATAAATCTTGAATAGAATTCATAGACATCAGGGGGCTTAGGCCACCAAAGCCAATTACACTGATGTAAAATCCATGTCTGTGTAATATTTGGGACAAAGGAAGACGAGAAAGAAAAGGGAAAGGCTATTCAGATCTGGACCAGAAATGAAAGCAGTTTTGTAGTCACTTCAAACCTGGTATCTAGCAGTCCTCTGTGCCTTTATCAACACTTCTATCCATTCACATAGAAAGTTTTTTCTTACAAAGAATCAATTTTGTACGTGACTGTTTTCTTAATAAAGAATTTTTCAGAGAAAGTAAGTTTGAATGACTGAGGTTCTTGGAATTGTCCTGCCTGTCCTGGACTTTAATTTACTAGAAGTTAGAAATATTTATAAGTCCAAGAATGGAGGAAAGTTATTTTTGCTCAGCCATGCCTAACAGTGGTCTGAGCTCTCCAGTCTTGTGCCTTTGGCAGTGTGAGTAGACCAATGGATGCTTCACTTCCCAGAAAATCCTTTATAAATCCAATCAAGAATGCATGAAACTTTTCAGATAGCAGTGAATCAGAAGGCAGCATTTGACAACTCCCTGCCTTATTAAATGTTTTATTCAGAATTCTCCACTCTGAAATCTCTAAAAGAAAGAAAACAGGCACATTGGCATCACACATCAAACAATACTTAAATTCAGGATCCTACTGTCAACATCTATCAAAAAATTGAATACATAGATCTATCTCCTCTAAAGCTATGCTGGCAGTCAAAGTTTTCGTGATTTATATACCCATATTGAGAGTGCAGTGGAATGGAAAAACAGACACACAATTTTTTTGTTTCGCACACAAAGATGTAGAAGCTGAAACACTAAATTCCATTTTCTGAAATGATTTTGCATTTCTTTATTTCAAGCAGTAAACATTGTGGCATAAAATAATTTTTATGAGGAAAACATATTCTTCCTAGCCCACAGTAACCTCTTTATTTGATGTTCTAACTTAAAAATGAATGTGACTGGGTCAAAGAACATATAGTTTTACTGACATAAAAGAAAGTTCTGGCAGTTCGCATGTATTACAACAGGCAATGTCTTCTAAAGCGCATCAGTGAACAAACAGTGATTTTAGAAATTAGAAGATAGAATCCCTCAGTGGAACAGTGAGAAAATTCTACACTTCCAATTTATTAGATATAACAAGTAATGTTACACATTGGATTAGTCACTACAAGCCACTACTCAGAGCCCAGGTACTATTTCCTGAAAATTCCAGTTCTTAAAAATTTCAGAGAAAAGGTTAAATTTTTTTTCATGGATCAGAATTTTCAAATTAGCAGCAACATTGTTTTATGCATGTTTGCTGGGTTTCTCAAAGCTCTTAGAAAGACACAAAAGTCTTCAAGTGAATAGTTGAAGAGAATTTTCTACTTTACAATGCTCTACAAACAGTATTTATACTGAATCTTTAACTAAAACTGATGATGCAACTGTGGTTGCAATTGTTGGGAATTTTCACTGTCTAAAAGGAAAGTTAGTACTGGTGGATGTTTAAGCATGCCTCTGCATAACAGTTATGCTATTCATAAATCATATGCAACAAAAAATATATTTGCATGCAGTATGGAACATGAGATTTAGACCAACTATGAATCTCACAAAAATCCCAACTTGCATTCCAAGAAAATAAAGATGTTTAGCCTCTGCTTTCATTAAATTAATGATATCAGTTGATCTGAAAGTAATGCCTCCTATTTATTTCCACGGAAACTAAAACAGGTACAAAGAGCACAATAACACTATTTGATAAAGCAAATTCTCAGCTACAGCACACTATTTTTCAACATAGTCACCACCGTTAGCTATGAATTTTCACCAACAGTGAACAAGAGCCTGCATGCTATGCTCATGAAAATCTGCACCAGCTCAGGAGACCCACTGTTTCACAGCTGCTATGATAACCATCACTAGGAAAATGTTCCCCATGCAGTCCATCCTACACTGACCTGAACAGGTGAAAGTGAGAAGGCACCAAACCTAGACTATATGGGGGGTGCAGTCAGACAGTCCAGCCCAGATTGGCAGTGTGTTCCACATGCTTAAAAGTGGTATGGGGCCTGGCATTATTGTGTTACAAGAAAGAAGTTATCTTCTTCTCTAGCTTGACTCTGGTAGTATGAGCCTTTGTCTTAGTCAGTGTTGCAATGTAGCAGTCAGAGTTGATGGTTTATATGGGTTCAAGGAAATCCGGAAGAATCACCCCCCTTCCTCTTCCAAAAAGTAATGCACATCACTTTACCTGCTGAGGGATGTCTTGAACTTTTTCTTTGATAGTGAATTCACGTGTCATCACTCCATGGATTGCCATTTTGACTCCAGCTCAGAGTGGTAACACAACATCTCATTGGCAGTAATGTTGTAATTCAGAAAACTGCCATCTTCATCCTCATATTTATTCAATTGGTTCTGACAAACTTGCCTACAGTGTTCTTTCTGTTCCTTTGTGAGCATTTGTGGGATACAGTTGGTGCAAATTTGTGATAATACAAATTTGCCACCACTGTTTCAAACATATTGAAGCCAGTATTGAATTCTGTACACATTTCCCTGATTGTAATCTGCTGATTTGCATGAATGAGGAGCTACTGTGACAGCTGTGCATGGCCATTTGGAAAGTGGTTTGTCTTTCACATCACTGTTGCCACTGTTGAAATACATCACCCACCACCTCAGTGTGCTCACCTCCACTGTTCAGTCTCCATAAACTTTCAGCATGCATCAATGAATGTCAGTGGGTGCCATTTTATCTGCATGGAGGAATTCCATTCCACCCTCTTGCTTTATACTTCTTTCCATTTCAGATGCCAATTTGTCAGACTGCCACTCTGCTTCCATCTGTCACATGGCAAGAAAATGTAATGGAATATTGGTGGGAAAGTTCAACCTCTACTGCCATTCCCCCATTATCCACCTCTGACATCGTGGGCCAACATAATAAAATAGGAGGTATTACTTTTGGAGCTTACCTCATGTTCACAGAAATGCTGACCATATTCTAAAAATATGGATCCTTCTAATTAGGATGATTTATCTCCTCTTCAGTAGTTTTGCAGAATTGCTTCTATTTCTACCTCAAAGGTTTATATAGTTTTTGAACAAGTATTGTGATCTTCACACAACAGAACCCTGATTTGTTCTGTATAATACAAGAACATGTAAGAAAGAACTTTCCAGCCCTGTTCTTAGAGTGGGAATCACCTAAGGGAAAGGAAGTGGTGTTGACGTCACAGCAACTTTTTTCCACTCAAGAGTACAACAAAATTTTTGCTAAAGTAATTTTTTTTCTGTTCAAAGAGATTAACTTCCTTCTTAGACAACCATGATAACAGTTGTGTAGCGTGTGCTCCTCTGTTATTCCTCAAAGAAAGAAAGCTCACCAAGATCACTTTCCAATATTGGACCCTCTTCTTTTTCTCTTTCACCTTCTGTGCTTATAATATAGTAGTGGCAAGTCTAAAATCTAATGTGAATTCATTTTTTTTTTTGTCTTATTCTGAGCCCTTGAGGAGATTGAGGATCAAAATACGTATATTCTGACACTCTACTTCTGCATATATGGCAATATAAAATATTTCTGTGAAAGCTTTAACTTCAAAATCTTTCTCATAGCTGGAACTAAATGAGCATGGATTCAATTGGCAGGAGACAGCAACGGGAAAAAGTTGGAGGAACAGGGATTTCTATTAACTTTAGAGATCATTTAGTCATGAAACTCTTTACCACAAAGTGTATAAGGAACTAATCAATTATAATCAAGCAGTTCAGAGGTCTTCCTAAAGGAATCTGGAATTGGAATAGAAAAAGATATTCAAAACCCTCAAGTGTATTTTGGATAGAGGCAGAAGGCATGAAAGTTATTTTGCTTTTTTGTTGTAATTAATAGCTACTGAATTCTGCAAATATATTTATGACAGACTTCTCCCACAGATCTTCACGCCTACCTTGCAAGATTTCAGGCAGATACTCCCTAAAATCAGTGTTGTGAGGGATCAGGTCTGGCAGGAAAATATGATGCACTTTCAAAAGGCCCTCCCAGATCTGCTGACCACAAATTCCTTAATGACAGCAATTGATGGCAGTGATCTCACGAGGTTACTGTATCCAGCTCTCTCTTTTACTGCACATCCTAATTCAGTCTGAGTCACCTTCACCTACTCACCACAGCCCCTCAGGTTTCCACCATCACATCCTTCTCTTTTGTCTTCTAGCTTCCAGTTCAACATTTAAACTAATGCCTGTTTAGTACTTTCTGGCATGCTTCACTTCAGTGGTCAGCATCAGTGATATATGCAGGTGGTCAGTCATCAGGTGCATCCTCTCTTATTGAATCTCTGCCTCTATCAATCCCTCTGCCTTTCCCCTCTGACTGCTCATGGTTCCAACAACTGGGAAGAAAACAGTGTTTATTTCCTTCATCTTTTTGATCTCCTTTCTCTTTATTTCAGTTGCACCAAGGAGAGAAATCCAAGACAGTTCCTAAAGAACATCCAACTTTAATGCCCCATGTTTTTCTTAGAGGTCCATGACCTCCTTTCATGCTTTTCAGGAAGAACCATGACCGGCTCGGTTTCAGGTCTCATATGCTTTCAATCTCAAGAAGGACATCTTCTGGTCTTTGCTGATGCTTACTCTGATTCCTAAGTAAAGTAAGCAAGTAAAGTCTTGAACTGAAGTATGCCTTACAGGTTGGTTGTTGAATCCCCAAGAATACCTGCACTGCATGAAACCATATAGTTGCACAATGAAATTTTTCTGATCAAATAGATCCAGTCCACCATAATGAAGCATGAAATGATTGCTGTACTTTTAAGCAAGGCCTTCTAGGACTGCCCTGAACTCCTAGAAAGTAGCTTGACACATATTTCAGGTATCTTTGTCATGAGAATGTCTTTGTTGACAAACACATTCTCAGAGGGAAAAAAAAAAATCTGTTCATTTTTATAATCTAGTATTTTTCACTAGGCTAAAAGAAACAAATTCATTCTTTTTGATGCAGCTTTGGCACACAACAGTTCCAACCACCAAAAAGTGACTGATTTCAGAACATTTCACGTAACAAAATAACTGTATGCTTCAGAGCTGTGTATCCCGTTTCCCCACTGTCCACTGCAGCTGGCCCTAGTCATGAGACTGCAGAGAGTTCAAACCTTGTTGGAACAACAATCTGTTTGTTCTGGCATTTTGGGTGGTCTAACTGCAATTCCACTATGTTGCAACTGTTCTGTTGTAGACCACTGTCTGCATGAGGCAAAGAGAAAGTTCAAAAGAGATAAACAGGTCTTCTGCCGGGCTGGTGATGCTTCATGTAGCAGTTCTCCTTCAGGTAGTACAGTATATTTCACTGCCATAAATGATTTGAGATTCATTAGAAGCATGAAAATGCCATACTCTCTACAACATAAAAAAAAAAAGTACTTAAGTACTGTTGTAGTATTTATCACCACTTTTGTGTGGAATCCATGTACTCTCTTAACAACTAAGATACAAATAGAGAAAGACAGGTTTCCTACCCAGAGGAGTTCAAGATCAGGTCAGTAACAATGGCAATTTGAGTAGTAATGGCCCAGAAAGACAGCTGAAGGGGCAACAACAAAATGAATCAGTTACTAACTGGGAACAAGTTCATATCTCAGCAAAAAGATGAGGGTCAGTTTATGCTCATTTTTATAATTTGAAAATGACAAAATCTAAAGGTTCTGCTGGCTGAATTCTTGTTGGGTTTTACATAAGCATATTTCTTACTTACAACCTTGATGTTCCTGGACCAACAGAGTGAAGGCCAATGAAGTCCTTAGAAGCCTCACCATGACAATAATGCACTCCTCAGAAAGTATTCTGCTGAAATCTATGCTATAGTATCACTATTCCCTCTATGTTCTGCTACGAGAAAGGAGAATACGTTTTACTATTTCAAATGTCGTCATTGTTCTACAGTCAGAGCAGTGTTGCATGCACTGTTTGCATGCTTTTTGCCAGGTAGTTTTAAAGAAACTAGCACTAGAACAGCAATAACTTGGATCTATTTAATGGAGAATGAACTCATTACAGTTCATTCACGTCACATTTTGAACAACTGAGGGAGCATTTTGACAATTCTTAAAAGTACTTATGAAATCCCTCGAGTAAATATAATAAAAAACATGAAGAGTTAATTCTTAGCCTTTTCTATATCTGTAAAACAATACACAAAATTTCTGTAAGAACAACTGGACAGATTAAAATCTGAAGACACCGTTAAAGGAAGTTAATCTTAGAAATGAGTCTGGTTTTTTTGTTTGTTTTTGTTTCTTGTTTTCTGTGCCAAACTGTTGTTTGGATGCTGGGGTAAAACTATCTTAACTAATTATTCCCTTGTATCTTTTAGAAAAACTGGACATTTTCCTTACACTGACTCCTCATGATATGCTAAAGCAATGGTTTATCTCATCATGTTGCCCTACTCTGTAGGATTTATTCATCTAGATACATGAAATGAAGATTGTTTCATACCTTTATTTTGTTGTTACCCCTCAATGCATCTTATTTAAGAATGTAAATCTAAGTAAGTTGCTCTGGGACCTCATGCTTTATTGCAGCTTTGCAGGTCATACAGAGCTCTCCAATCATAAGTTATAAGTTCTGCAA
>PPHD01017893.1:0-14833 GCA_002909625.1 Bambusicola thoracicus
GTGGAGGTTGGTGGCCCTTCCTGTGGCAGGGGGGATTGAAGCTTCATGATCCTTGAGGTCCTTTCCAACCCAAGCCATTCTGTGATTCTGTGATTCAGAATGGTCAACAACAATGAATAACTGTAATGCCTCAAATTCAAGTTAAAGAAAAAAACAACACAAAACAAAACAAAACAAGAAACCTCACCAAATGTCAATTTATGCTAGCAAATACTTGAAACAAATATAGTTTAAGCGGGTCAGAATTACACTGAGCCAGTGTGTAGGGATAAGAGAAATTTATCAAACAAGTTGGTATTTTAAACCTGAACATCTGGCAGGCACAAGGAAGTTTCTAGTGGGAACACATGCAAGCTTGGGCTGGGGTTTGATTGAAGTTGTTGAGCGTATTTCCGCTGAACTCATTCACCCAACAGAAACTTTGCAATGTCAATTAACACCAGCTGAGGACACAAGCAGGAATTTCTGGGTTGGGAGAAGCACAGTGAACAAATGCAGTGAAAAATACCTTGTCTAGAGGTAACAGACTTACTAAAAATTCATTTCTAATTTAGTAAAGAGCTAACAAACAAAATCCATGTGTTAAAGGAACTTCACATCTTTGGAACCTAACTTCCTAAAATGGAAGGCACGAAAGAAACAAAAGCAAGAATATAGTTGCTACCTTAAATGCTGAAACTCATAACTCCTACCAACTGTTGACCTTTCATATATTTTTCATCCCTCTCTTCTCTGCAAACACACACACAAGCATGCAGCTATTTCCAAAGTTTAAAGACTCCCTCATGTGGTGGTCAGATATGGTGAGTGGGACCACAGGCGTCTGAGCTGTGAGAAGGCAGAGAGCATATCCAGATAATAAATTATGCAAATATTTAAGGCTTATGCTATGTTAGGATCAACTCTTCACCATGTGTCTTAGATCAGCTCACCTGACTGCAATGCAAATGACCTGTTGCTAAAGTTATTAATCCTTCTAAACTCAAATGGACACCGCTACAAGTAATCACGGCTTCCTGAAGACAAGTTTACTAAAGCAGATAAACTGCTAATATTTGCCTTTCTCTGTCCCCACAGAGGCATACACCTCCATCAGTCAACAGCAGCAAACAACCACTTCTTCTCTTACAGGTGCAGAATGGCAGACACTTAGAGCTTAGTGTCTTGCCAGCACAAAATGCCAGAAAGAATCTATTCCCCTAGTATGTTAATTACTTGCATAGACAGTCCATCTTCAGCAGAGGTGCCATTAGGAAATTGTGAGTAGCTAATCAAGTCATATGCCCTCAGGTTCAGTGGAGCTTCAGTCTGGAACCAGTATTGGAGCTTTTCTACTCTCTACTGCAGCAATCTACCAGACAGACAAATGGCAAAAAACAATTTAAAACATGAAACTCCGCTATGAATAAAAAAACTTACCAAGAATAAATCCATCCTCCTCCTCCTATGGACTGTGTTCACTGGCATTCTGCCTAATATATTTACCAGGAAATCATCAGTTTTTGCTATAATTTTGGAATTGACAGTATGAATGACAGTAGGAATTGCTACAGTATATTTCTGGAGGGTTGACTGCTGCGTCAGCAAATTGCCCAGGACATCAACTGAAGTCTAATCCAGAAACTGCTGAGTGTTCCTGAATCATTTAAAAATAATTTTCTAAAACCATAATAATCCTTTGATAAAAACAGCATGTTAACACATACTCATGTGTCTCTTATCGCAGACAGATCTCCTAAGAAATGTAGCTCACTGTTCAGTAACACAAGACAACATGATCCCCTTCTTATTGTTATTACTGAAGTATGTCCCAAAAAGAGGCATCTGCCGTCTCAGAATGTTTCTGACATACAGTTCTTATGAATGCATGAAAACAGACAGTTGAAATGTAAATCTGGCATCATACTTCTTGAAATAGATGGTTTTAAAGCCTCAGTATAGAGTGATTCTGACCTGAAACTAACATAATAACCAGAGAGCAACTTTCTATGATTCAGAAGAGATAACTTAATATGTATATTACCTAGATGTATTAAATTATATAGAGTTTATGTGCAACATTGAAATATTTTTTCCACAAATAGATAAAGGATGTAGTTGTGGCTATAACAGCATTCACTTTATGTAGCTAATCCAGAGGTAGCAACTGTCTGTAGAGACAAACATGTTTTGCAGAGTATATACTAAGGTAAGAGGAAGAAGGTCTATGTTACGCTTTCAGCTCTTCCATGAAGTAGGTAGATGGCCTTTCGTTACTTTCTCAGAGAGTTATTCCTCTTCCTCTATTTGCTTTTTTGTTTTCTCCCTTCATTTTTAACTGATTTTGAGCTCATCTAATCCGAGAACAAAACACATCACACCATGTTATTTCCAGTTCAGCCGGACTGGCAGGACCATGATGTGATTAAGCCTAGCCATGGGCTCAGAGCAAAGCTGGTCCTAGGACCCAAGAGCAGCAGCAGTTCCCTACTCCCAGGATTTAGCACCACTGCAGTTCTAGCACCTGCACAACATGTTGAGTACAGGATGGTCCCATGGAACTCAAAGAGAAATCTATGGAAACAAGAAATGTTTTAACCCAAAATTAATCATGTTATGATAGGACTTTGACTCTCAGCTACAATCTCATAAACTGCTGCTAACTGCAGTCAATGTATGTGTTCACCCAGTAACCACCAATCCAATGTTCCCTTATATTTCTTAATTTCTGAATAAATCTGCTCACTAGCTGAAGTAGCACCAGGAAAGCAGTTTACCAGCAAAACTGCTGCCGAAAGCAAGAAACAGTGCTCCACTGCAGGTCTGTATGCTTCTACTGCGGATTCTTTGAGGAAACGTATCTAAAAGTTTACCCACGGGGACTCTCACTGCCAGGAAGGATAAGAAGTGAAATACAGTGAGATTCTCAAACTGCAGGGTCCACACAGCCCATTCACAGGCTTTCCTCATCCATTGCTGATGCTTTGTTCACAAACAGCAGCGATCATCACAAAGCAGGAGAGCCATTCTCCACAACCAAGTGCAGGCTGCAGAAAAACTTGATCAGATTTTCAGAACTGCCATTTATGAAAGCAACTACTGGAAAAGAAGACGACAATCTCAAAGCTGAACCATGAGGGGAAAGTTGTTCTCTGTAACTCAAGTGCCATTGGAATCACACACGGAAGGACTGGAGGGATACCTACTTGCAAAGAAAGCCCTGGCCACAAGCAAATTACTGCCACTCTTTTTTTTTTCCCCTCAAACACTAAGGGCTGCTTCCCATGGCTGTTCAGCCAGTGGCTGAGCATACAACTGCTGTGCTTTTCAGTCAAACTGTATGGGCAGCAAAAGCTCCTGTGAATGTTTTTTTTCCCAAAGGTCTTGGACCACAGTTTGCAACCCTTGTCTTTATGTAAGGTTCTTCAGTTCACAGGCAATAGGCTTCAGTTAGCAAAACCACTCAATATTAGTATAAGTCAATGAACTGTCAATACCAAATATTTCCAATTAAATATCAAAGTTCTTTGAATAAATACCAAACGCCAGCAAAGTATTTACTTTTCATTAACGACACTATTTGGTAACACGAGTTATACCCAGAAACCTTCATTTAGAAGCATTCAGTGGAAAGCTGTCACAGTCTCACTGCTGACATACGGCTCAGAGGAACCCTGACGACTGGACTCACCTTGAATAGAAACTGTTCTGTGACACTTGACTGGCCAGAACACAGTTTGCATTCATGCAGAATTGCCAGTCTCCTGTCTTAAAAAGTCATGAGCCAAGCCCCTAGATTAAGGCTATTCAGCTAAAATAATATTCAGCTTGTATTAACACCTCAAAGCTGGCAGTATTATGAAGGAATAAAAAGGCCAGCCATGATGAAGGCAATATTTGCACCAGAATTTCAGACATACAGCTGCACCAATGGACCAAACTCACTGTGCAAGCAGACCTGGAATTCTGCACAAAACTACCTTACCAACTGCTGAGCACAGTTCCTATTTGCTGCATCTACCAGATTCTCTCTAACTCCATAGAAAACCAGAAGTGACCCACCATGCCTACTGGTGGCAAAGCTTTAAGCTGTTATAAAAGCTGCACCAAGCCCCAGGAATCTTGTTCAGAGCTCTGGTTATTCTTTGCACAGAGCAGGGCTGGAGTGCTGGTGAGTCCCATACACAGACATCAATTTGTGCAGTCTGGGCAGGAAATGGACATGAAGCTTCTGCTGCTGCACCAGCCCATGCAGGGTCTGCCTCCATGTCATCAAAATGGTTACCAAGAGGCACTGTGTAGGGCTGTAACCACATCTGCCTAAAGCAATATGTGGCAACAAAATAGACTAAAGAATAATGCAAATACTTAGGATGGAAAATAATGTTTAGGGGTTGTTGTTTGTTTTAATTAAAAAGATGCTTCATCTTCAATATTAAGTCAGGTCTTACCCTTTGCTGCTCTCTGGCATAACTAAATGCTTTAGTGTATGCAAATGAGGAGAAAATGTGGCTTCTTTCAGCAGTAATAAGTATCTGCCCGTTGCTACCTTAAAATCACAGCAATCACATCTGGTAACTGCCCTTTTCTCATGTTTCCACTAGTTTTCAGACTTCCTCTTGTGGTAGCTTGAGACTGCGCATCTGGATGTTTTAAACATACAAAGGAATTGCTAGAGCAAGCAAAAGAGAAAACGGTGCGGAGAGTTAAGATGTGCAGATAAGCAACTAGTGCACTGTACAGCCAAAGTAACTGACAGCCAGCTAGAGAAATCTTTCAAAGAGGACTGCAAAAATATAGGCAGAATGAAGACTCACAGTGTATTTGGCTTCTTTTTTAAAGTACTATTAATCCAAGTGTATCTTTTTAGCAAAACTTTAGCTGCACCATCACCAATCATTAAGTTCCCTGGAGACAGCACTCCAAAAACAGACAAAGAGCTAGCAGTGGTAAGTGTTGGTTTCATCTTTGCTTCAGATTTGTTTTGTTTTTCTTTCATAAGCAGATGTTTCTTTCTTCTTTCAGCTGAGGCTAGGAAATGACTGTAGCATTTTCTCTATAGTCTCTGGAAGTGCTCGCTAGCTAGCAAAGGTATCAGCTTTCAGAAGTAAAAACTAGAGCCAAGTAATGTTTTTCCTCTCTTAAAAAATTTAAAGGCAGCAAAATCTTTTCCTTTTTCCTTAAATCTGAGCATACAAAATAATTTCATTAAATCATCGCAACTGTAATCAACAGATTCCAGTGGTAAGAGAGGAAAAGGGCAAATGTCTAATTTTTGACTTGTATCAAATTGAACCGTGGGCTATCAAGATTCACTTACAGAAATCTGGGCTTATTGCATGTATCACACAGCTTTCGGGATCTTGTTTTCCAGACTGTTTACTGTGCATTGCATAAACACAGCTTTAAGGGACAACTGAAAGCTGGCTCGAGTTTCAGAAGCCATGGTGACCAGCTCTGACTTCAGAAAAAAAACCCTCAGAGGTTTAAAGAAACATTCTTTTCCAAATTTAAAAAAAAAAAAAAGTTTGGATTTCTGAGTGTGACATTAGCAAATTATAGCTATAATTCTACAGCATTTTATTCTAACCTCATTTTAAGCCCTGTGGACCTTCATAAAAATGACGTTCCATGGAGAACTCCATTTAAGGGGAGATTGAGATGGATAATCCTAATTTTAGCATGTAAATGATAGACATTTCTCTTCTTCAACAGTAACTCCATTTTAAGGAAGACTGAGATAAATTATTCTTATTTTAGAATATAGAGGGCTGGAAGTTGGTCACTGTTCTGTAGGAGCTGGTGTGCATCTTGGGAAAGCTTGCCAGGCTAATGGTCTGGGGGAGGGTAGAGAGAAAAATTCCAGATGGGAGCTGTGGTGGCAAGTTGAGGAAAAACAGATAAACTGGCCCCAAAAGGGCACTCCCCAGCCTTTAACAAGACAAACTCACCAGAGCTTTTTGTCTTGGCAGCACAGCAGCCAGGGGGTGGGGTCAGCATGTGTGGGAAAGGGAAGGGGAGTCAGACATGTCTAATGGTAATTTAACCATCCTTAAATAATCTATTTTTCTTAGACACGGTTAGGCTTTTACTAAATAGCAGCAATCCACATCTCCCCTCATCTCTACTTGTTTAGAACAACCTATTTATTATGTGTACTCAGAGGAAAATTACAAGCTGGTTTAACACTGCAGTTCTTCTTTGTCTTTCTGGTATTATTCTTGGGCAAGGTTAACTGGCTGCTTTTCTCTCACACTCTCCATCTGTACAGCCCCAACACTCAGAATCAGAACACAAATTGCTATGTTGCAGCTGGACCCTGTTTCATTAATGGGCTGGATCAAAATTCCAGATCACCACAGCTCCCTGCTGACTCTGGGGAAACTGAATTTTGCAGTCTAGGCCAAGATGTGGTTTACACAGACACTGCATTTTCTTCAAGATTCTCTCCTCACAGAACAGCTGGTTATGTTCATTTCTCATCTTCAGGAAAATCTCCATTTTAGGAAAAACGGAGATGGGGGTTAACTTTTTATTTAGAAACATATCAAATACAATTCTTTATTGTTCTTCATTTTCTATTTTTTTCATTGTCTATCCTACTTATAAACCTAAAATGGCAAAAGCAGCATCCTCTTTCCTCAGTAAAGTTCAGTTCTGACGTGCAGTCTATGCTATACCATGATACAAACAGAAGTTTAAGACAACAGAACAAGCTATATTAAAATTATAATTAGGATAAGAACAGATTCTCCAAACTGGCTTGTTTACATTCTTAGTGCATTTCACATTAAGCCCTAGGCACCATTTCCTCTGAGTAGACAGAAACTTGCTGGTAGCAAAGGTGAAACCATTGCGTGCCCATTACCTGCCAGTGTTGCATTCACCTCAAGAGAAATACCACATCAGAACATGATGTTATAAAAATTATAAGAACTAAGCAAAGTCTGTGCTTAGTCAGTAGGTAGATGGAGGACCTCCTAAAGGAAATGGTGTAACATCCTGATTAAATTCTTTTCTGATTCACTATGAACTATTTCCTATGCAGGGTAAAATGAGGTACTCCTGGACTTAATGTTGATGAATTCCAGGTTCAGACAAACTGCAGTCATCAAATGACATTTCCTATGTTTTGCTGATGTAGAGGTCTTATCCCTCATCTTCTGGGTGAAATTCAGCTAATTGATTAGATACATAAAGTAAGGTTTCCCTCAGGAATATTTAATGGTACAAGGACTTAAATGCACAGTCATTTTTGTCAAGCTTCTTAGAATCTTTGGTAAAAAATATTTCTCTCTGATATTTCTGATACATTTACCTTTACTTATTTATTTGGGTTTCTTACCTTGAATTTGTAGTTAATAGTTCAGATACAATACCTGAAGGACTCTCCTTCTTACAGTTTTACCAGAAAAATCAGTGATCTACAACCTTTGCATCTACCAGCATCACAGGGAATGGCATCTCTCAGCTTTGTGCCATGCTGAACACCAGCCCAGATGGCCTACCCATCAGTTTGAGAACATTCGCTGTTTGACGTGGCTCTAGCACTTCTTTTAGAACTAGATGCAGAATACTGTTAACCCAAACTGCAGTATGGGATTACTGAAAGCTCTGCACAAGTAGAGAAGAATTGCAAAGTTCACTATATTGGATAAAACCTACAAGTCCAGACTGCCAGATGGTTAGTCAAGCTGTGAATGAATGATAGGTAATTATCATTCAAGATGTTCCCAAATTATCATATTCATCAATCCATTTATCTACTCTTCATAAAGTAAATTTAGCAATCTAAAACTGTACCTAGTCTAAACAGTGCAACTGAACCTACCTTTGTAATAGTCCAAGCTAAAGCAGCAGCATGAAAAACAGGTTTTCTCAAATTCAGTTTGGATCCAAACACTGAATCCAAATCTTCAAAATAGCCAGCTGTCTTTGTTTTGGATCTATTAATTCCCAGACAGGAATAGAGTTGATTAAGATTTTACACAGATGAAGATATAACTGAAAGTTTTATTGTCTGACTCTTAGAGAGGTCACACTTTTCTTTTGACGACAATGTTGTCATGACAGGTTTCACCACATGTTACAGACTGTCAGACTACCAGACATTCTCAGAGGATTGGTGTCTGCCCAAAGACATTCAGTTACTCTGGCACTCAACACTGAATTTAAGAGAAAAAAAAATACTAAATTCTAAACTGCTTATGTGAGTTTCCACGTGTTCTGCACAGAAGGTGGAGACCATGAACAGGACCATGTAGGACCACAGCTATTAATCTGCAGTTTAGTTTAACATAAATATACAACTTACTAATGCACATTTGAAAGACAAGTTGCTTATAACAACTGCCAGGGAACAGGCAAACCCACTGGTCCCCTGGGATAGAGGGAGCAGATCACAGCAGGCTGATTTAATACACTGAAGTGGAACCACAATGGTGTGTCTGCAGATTTCATCCAGTGGGTCAAAGGTATGAACTGACAATGTGTCACATGCTCTTTGCCCCATTCATTCCTTTTTTCTCTTTTTTTTTTTTCCACACATCTAATTGGACTTTTAAGTATATACATACTATTCAAATACAGTATTCAGCCAACTGAGATATACCAAAGAGTCTTCCTCAGGTCTTTGCAACGGTTGACTCAAAACCAAACACACATGACATTCAAATAGCTGTTTGTAGTATGAATTAATGATTTTTTTGTGTGGTTGCTTTGATACCTTAACTTGATAAATTTCTCAACAATCCAGGAAAAAAGTACATGCAATCTAAGACTGTAAGCAGATTTATGCATCATAAAGAAAGCAAAATGATAAACTCATTTTCACTTTGTAGTTCAACATTAGATCTCTTTGCTCTACTTATTAATAAAGCAATTCCTCAAGCAAAGGTGATGGCTAATAGTGGAAATGACTGCTTAATTAGTAATGCTGTGTGATCAAGGATGGTTTGTGTCAATTGAGGAGATTCTGCTGGTCTCCAAGCTACTAATAATAGTAATTTTGAAAAGAAAACTTTCAAATTTCAGATGGAAAGCTAAGATGGAATTACAGTATTTATTTGTAATGATTGCTTATCTCTTTTATGAATTTTAAAGTCTTTGTTCTGTGCTTTATTTTTCTCAAGCAATACCTGAATAAATATTATGGATGCCCAAAAGACAATTGCAACTTATTTGTATTGAAAGATACTTTGAAGAAAATGCAGAAGTTTTTTGGGCTGCCTGAAACGGGAGATTTGGATCAAAACACAATTGAGACAATGAAGAAACCCCGCTGTGGTAACCCAGATGTGGCCAATTACAACTTCTTTCCAAGAAAGCCAAAATGGGAAAAGAATCATATAACATACAGGTACTGTCTGGGTTTTGCTCATACATAACCTGAACACTTTTAAGGACCATCCAAACAAGGCACTTTGAAGTGGTGTAGGTACTCAGTGGGTTAAACAGTATTTCTTAAATTATAGTCTCTGTGTTTGGATGACTAATAGGTATTTAAACAAACATCAGAAATTTCTGACAAAAAGTTTCAGGAATAATTATCTAAAGCTCAGTTTTAGGGTTTTGGTTGCACCCAAAGACATTTTAGTTTTGTTCTTTCTCTGCTGCAAGCATCCTATGGGATCTGGAGCAGGAGTGCATTACCTGCCCATCTCCTGGATGGAGTCCAAAGGACTTACTGACTGCAGAAGACAGATAGGAAGACAGAGCCCTCTGCAGTCAGCAGTCATAAAAACATTGCTCATCAAATAAATTATAAAGTAAAACAAATAATCATATTTATCAGCTTGTAATCTTCAACTATCAGGAACCCAGTGAAATAAAATTCAGCTTCAGTAGCCAGTCAGTGAGGAAAAGGTTGTAGGTAATAAAGGAAGCAAACTACTAAATAACTTGCAGGGTGAGCATCTATCCATGTTAAACAGATGATCTAACAACGTAAGGAACACTAAAACTTAAAAATGTATTAAATAGTACGTCAATTTGTGTACTATTTCTAACAGTATAAGAACACTTATTTATGACCACAGAACTTACTAATGGCTAAGATACAATCAAGTTACCACAGATTGGTAAAGCACCACACTTTTCTGTGCCTATACCTTGGACAGTAGCAAACACAAGAGATTTCAGCCCTCATGAAAGAAGGCTGCAGTATCATATAGTTGTTTGGGCATCTAAGCAGATTCAAAGTTACCCTACAGATGTCACAGACCAAGTACATACATATGACCAGCAGCTACTGTCAGGAGAAATGATTCAAAGCAAGACTATTTCAACAGGTTTGGCATATTTTCATTTTTCACTCTTACTTTAAAGAATAATGAACCAATATAATTAAATTCAATAAAAAAAAAAAACATCCCAAAGGATCAGGTGGTCTGGGACAAAACATTTAGCAGCAGCAAGAAAAAAACAACAGATCTGTCTTAAGTGCTTGACTTGGTCTGCTAGCAGCTCCCTCACTAGTTACAATTATACATACCACTCATTTTCTGTCTAACGAATGCTGGATAAATGTGTGGCAATGAACAAAGCCCTGTATTTCTGGTATGCTTCCTCTGATAACACTATCCCTAGGCATAGAGTCATTTCACCTGTTATGCACAGCAACAAAAAATTGGAAATTTTCTTCATGAAGAAGTTAGATGGCTGTTAATACAAGGCACTGAGAACTTCAATTAGAATATACAAACAAAACAAACAAACAAACAAATCCCACAAGAAAACCAACCACACTTGAGATCTAGGGCTTTATCCTACATGCTTTTACTCTGTGCATTCCCATATACCCTATCCTACTCCCAGTGTAACCAACACACTGCTGAAGATTTCTCATTCAATTGGCATAAAACAATATATATCTAATTACCAAAGAGAGAGAAGGGCTGTTTTTTTCTTGTTACTAAAGAGCAAAACAATCCAGTCTTGAGACTGTCATAATTCTAGTGAGCTCTTATTCTGGCAAATCTTACAAAACAGGGATGTATTGGCATGTTCAGGTCTAAAGTGACAGCATGACTTGCAAGCTTGTTAAGTAGTTTACAGAAACACAAATCTCAAATGTAGTGGAGGGAAAAAATGTAAGGTGTTGTCTTGACAGCAACCCAGCACTGATGCAAAACTGAATACCTTATGCAAGGCCCACCACCACACAAGATTTATATCCTCTGACTATATAGTTAATGATGCTGTGTCAATTCCAAAGAAAACCTAAGTAGTAACTACCACCTCTAAATGCATTTGAATCAGCATAAGGTCTGTACCTCATGTGGAGTAGCATTACTTCTTAACCTGTTTCAAAGTCTTTTCAGCATTTTGATCAGTAAGCAACATATACTGGGAGGGAAGGTATGTGTTTCTTACTTCTTCTTTTTATGTCCAAGGATTATAGGCTATACCCCGGATTTGGATCCTGAGACAGTAGATGATGCCTTTGCCCGAGCCTTTAAAGTCTGGAGTGATGTCACGCCACTGAGATTTAACCGAATAAATGATGGAGAGGCAGACATTATGATTAATTTTGGCCGATGGGGTATATTTTCTATTTTTACATATGTTTTTGGTTTTGTTCCTTTCATTAATCCTTAATGTTGGAATGACTTAACCTCAGTAAGTAGACTCATGAGCCTTTTTGGCAAATCTTGTCCTGGCTTGCACTTGGCTCATGCAGGCTACGATCTAATTTCACTAAGATTTTTTTTCCTAATATATGTATGTTAGAGAGAGAGAATATTTGTAAGGTATCCATATTCTATATTTATCTTTGCAAAAGGGAATTAATAGGAGTGACATTTTATTTTTAAATCTACAAACCAGAAATAGAATGGGAAATACTGGTACAGACCTTCAGATGCAAGATGGCTTCTCACAACAGAAGACTATGTAATGCCATCACCATCTTCATTTACACCTCCATGCTTGTTTTTCCAGTGGTAGTAGCAGAGGTCCTAACATACAGGGGGGCCTTAGAAATGGATTTGAGACTTTCAGTTTATCTCCATAACTGGTCTATGTTCTTTAGCACAGCAGAAGAGAGGCTTTCAACACATTCTTTGGTCTTCATGAATTTCAAAGTATGGCTCTTTAGCTGAATTCTAGTTTTAGTCCTGCTGATGATAAACAACTTGATTCATTTCAGTTGCTCATGCCTTCTCAATTAATTTTGGTTTCCTCTAAGAGAACACAATTTTCAGTGTATACCTGGGGCATTTTAATTTCTTACAGTCACAGAATTTTTAATACTAATGAAGACATTTCTGAAGCCAGTCACTTGGGAGGTAGACTTTGGAAGTGAAGCAAACAGTTTAAAGAATAACTGAGCTCTTTGTAAAAGCCTCCATTGCAAGTTGGTTTTCTTTGCTTTAGCTACTTATGGGTTGGCTTCAAAAGCTTCAGAGATTCTGTACAGAACCCAAAACTTCAGATCCTCATCCAGGCTGGCTTGGTTCACAAGACAAGCCTTACAAAAGCAGAAGTGTTTCTGCTGATTTTAGTACTTGCAGATTACACCCAGCTCAGAAATAGTGGGAGAATTTTTCCCACATTCATTCATTCTCATCACCTTACTGCCTACAGATTCACAGGAGTTGGGACATCCACAAAGTTGTTCATTTTTCAGCTTTTCTTAAGCTAAGAACAGGAGTAAATCTTCTGAATTCATGTCAAACTCTTGCTCCCTGAACACTGGTCTACTGAAATGAATGAACTGAACTAGTATTAAGGGGTTGACAGCAGCATGAAATCAGTGCAACAGAGCAGAGATTCAAGCCTGTGTATTGAGGGTTTCTGTTAAATGGAAAGACATCAGACTGAAAAGCTTGAAATGATGCAACTGGAGATGCTGGCAGCCAGCTTTGCTGCACAGGTCAGTGTGGTGGGAAAGCTATGAATACCAGGGTTATGCCCTTGCCAGCCTGCCTTACCCACACACAGTGTACTTCCAAGAAAAGCCTACAGTGCAATAACAGGAGAGTTACTTAAAGTGCTGGTGCCCTGTGAGCAGCCTGCATCTCAGAGTGGTTGATGTGGAGAAGGGATAGGCTCATTCACAGGACTCCAGGCATTGAATAAGTGCTAGCTTTCCAGAGATTCTCTCAGATGGTTGCTTTCCCCAGTATCCTATGCAAAGAAAAGAACACAGCCATCTGAGGTGTTACAGACAAAAGAATCCTTAAAAAGGAATCCACCTTTACTTTCAAATCAGTGTTTTGGATTTATGCAAATTCTCTGAAAAATTCTTCTCATTTGCAATGTTTATCTTACAGCTCCTGCTAGTCTCCATTGAGAAATAACAGCACACGTGTTGTGCATCTAGCGTACAACATTTCACTGCTCTTCACAGTCTGATTCCCTTTCACAACACTTTGGGCATATAAAAGGACATGCTGTCACAACTGCAAGACTGTCACTTGAAGTTCTTTGTAAGAATTGGCTTTCCCTTTTTCATTTCAGTCTTGCCAGCCCAGCCCATACCACTCACTAGAATATCTGTTGCTGTCTTGGATGGGAAAGTGCATATAATCATCATCATTCATGTATCCATTCTGACAGCTGAGGTCATTAGAAACTGCTTTTTTTTTTTTTTTTTTGTCTGATTTCTCCTGCAGAACATGGTGATGGCTATCCATTTGATGGCAAAGATGGTCTCCTGGCTCACGCCTTTGCACCGGGGCCAGGAATTGGAGGAGACTCCCATTTTGATGATGATGAACTGTGGACTCTTGGAGAAGGGCAAGGTACCAAACTTTTTAATATTTCCCAACATATGGTCTGCTAACTGCTTCAGGATGTTGCTTCAGGAACTGCACTAAATGTTTTCATTGACATGTCAGTAAGTTTTAGAGGAAAATATTACTACAGATGAAAATAAGTTCATACAATTTAAATTGTTCTCAACAAGATGTTTATGTAATTCCTAAATGTTTTGTAGAATTTCCATTCCTGTTCCTCTACCATTACCCCTTGAAAAATGCCTCACAGCCTTGCTGAAAGGTGGGAAAAGTACAAAGCCATGACTGATTTTGAATGCTTCCGTTCTCAGGTGCCCAAGATGCAATATCACTATTAAGAGGCAAAGTGTTGGGTGCTTTTCTACTGGCATTCTCTTTTAACAGGACCTAAGCTATGATTCCAGTCTTTAAAAATTGAATCATCCACCTGAATAAGAATTTATGTACTCATGGTATCTGTCAAAGACAAATGAAACATAAACCGCTCACGCATAGTGGGTTATGACCAACTTCAAGAATCTTTAGCAGGCAGTAATCCTTATAAGGAAGCAACCAAAGAGGCTGTTGTGTGACCTTAGACAAGTAAGACCAAGCAATAGTAGTGTGCAACATGTTTTATCTGCTTAAGCTTCACCACAATCATATATTGCTAACTATAATTCTTTCACTGTAGAATAAACTGGAAAACCAGGAGTAAGAATACAAACTCATGTTAGCTTTTCAGTTCAAAAATCTAGTTCTCTCAGCTGTCCTCCCACTCTAAGGAAATAATTGAACTTCAATATCAAAATAGCCAAACCCCTTCACTTCGGCTTTATTTTATCTCTAGCACAAGCACTGTTGGGTAGCTGTTAAGCATCCCTGCCTCAGAACATGTCACGAAGTTATCTAGATCAATCAAGATAAATCTATGCCCGTGACACGGGGCAGTGGGCAAAAGTACAAAACCATGACAGAGCAACAACAGTGAACAGGAGGAAACTGTTTTCCATATGTGTAGATATCCTACACAAGCATCCAATTAGTCACTGCAATTAAAAGAAATACTAAGGATATGCAAGTTGTTTGTCCAGAAACATGTCTCAGAGCACCAGTAGACTTAGGAGAATTGTTTA
>PPHD01017894.1:0-14833 GCA_002909625.1 Bambusicola thoracicus
TCCTTGAGGTCCCTTCCAACCCAGGCCACGCTGTGATTCTGTGATTCTGTGATTCTGAACTAATCACTAAAACCATAAAGGATGGGCTCACCTTCCTCTATTTTCCAGGCTCTCCACAGTCAGTGCTACTGGGGGATGGGGCTCTTTTCTCCCATTGACTGACACGGGTCGCAGCTGTGAGCTGCAGAGAGACCCAACCATGGGACAGGAGCCAGGACAAGGCTCCGTGAGAGCTGTGAGTCCTCCAGCTGGTGGTTTCACTGATGTGAGCAGCACTTCATATGTAAAATGTTAGTGTGTAGGCAGCCAGAGTCTCTGCAGGAAAGTGAACTTGGTTCTGGAACTGCTTTCTCACCTCTTTCTAGGATTCAAGACCTGACAAAGTACACATGCACCCCAGTGGTTTTCAACTAAGGAAGTGAAAACAAAGAGCAGGCAGCTTCTACATAAGCATTTACCTTCGGTTACGAATCACTTAAGCATAGAAAATCACGACTCAAATCAAAATCGCTATTTTACCCAGCTCGGTAGCCAGCCTATTCATCTTCACTGTCTATATACTTTTGTACAGGAGCTTGCCAGTCACTGAGGAGAAACAATCTCACATTGATTCAAGAGATCGATCACACCATGGGAACCATTGAGAGATGAGCGGGGAGAACTGGAAGCCACCAGAAAGGAACTACGAGCAAATGCACGAACTGAAATGCATTGCCATCAGCCACACTTCAAAATAACAGCAGCTTGTGAGCAAGTCAGTGAAAGCAGAAGTCGTTTGCTGTGCTCAGAGAAAGTGGCAGAAAGGACTCAATAAGCACTTTGCTTCAACGAGCTCACCTCACTCTATTAAGGAGAGAAAACAATTTATAGCATCGCTTTCCATCCCCGGCCTCCTGCCTGAAGGCTGAATACTCCCTCCAGCAGCTAGGCTGACCTGGGAAAAGCAGAGCTGTGCTGCTCCATGCTCATTGCTCTGCAGCTGGCCAAGGAATGCTCCTGAATGTCTGCATGGGACATCCACTGCTGCAAAGCAGCCAGAGGGAAATTCAGCCCCGTGTTCTGCTCCTATACGTGTAAGGTTGTAAGCAAGCAACAAACTGGGTCTTAACAAGTTACCACTTAGAGCTGAAGTGCTGGGAGTGCTCACTCTCATGTGAGTGGTTTCCTTGCAAAACCTTCATCCAGCCTGAAGGGATAGAAGCTCCCATCTGCTGCCTGGCCTGCAAGTTGTAAAGAGTTGTATCCAAGGAATCTGAACCTCCTGTGGTTGAGGTTGGCGTTGAAGCCATCTCTGCTCGTTTCCATTTGTTGTACCTTGCACAAGGTTGGGTATCAGGGAGAAGAGCTCCACTCTCCAGCCCATGACCTTGCAGGCTGGTAGCAAAGCTACCGGTGCCAATCAAGTGTTTCCCATATTAAACATCAGCAAAGGGAGCTGCCCAGCTCATGGAATGCAGGTTTGGGAAATGCTGTGACTCAGCTCAGCATCTGGGAGAGGCAAAGAGCAACAGGTGCCCTTCTGCTGGCACATTCCTGTTTCCTTGGCAAAGGCTGCCTGGAGGGATGCTGCAGGCTCACGTACATATCTCACCTCCAACATCCCTGGTAATGTGGACTCTGATGGGCAGCAATGGGAACACAGGGACCCTGTGCCCCCTGAGCCTCATAGGACTTGCAGGAGGAGGAAGGTGCTTTCTTTAGCAAGGAGCTATGACAAATGGCCCTGGCTCTGCAGCTTGATTACCCCACTGACTGTGATTTGTCACCATGGGGTGCTGGATGCTGCCTCTATGCTGGCAAAAAAAAGGTGTTCATGCCCAATGGGCAGAGCTTACCCCACATCCCTCACCAGCACAGGCTCTGTCATTACCTAGGGATGTGCATCCTCATGAGTGGCAAGGAGATAGCGCCCACTTCTGTGGAAGCAAAAAGCCCTAACAAATCCTCTTGTGGTTGCTGCAGTGGTTCTGCCGCTGGAGAGTCCGGTGAGGAGCAGGGCAGCCTTGGCACATGGCATCAGGGTAGTAGTGATTATAATAGTAATTGTGATTATAGTAGTAGTAGTAGTATAGTAATAGGTAATAGTGATTCCGGTCCCAATTCCCCATAGATCTTCCAGATTTCCAACACACCGCTCTGTGCCTCAGTTTCCCCACCTGTGAGCCCAGGCTCACTGCCATTGCCTCCCCCCATTCACTGCTGAGTCTGGCCCAGGGAGGCGCTGCTCGTGCTTCACTGGGAGCTGCAGCTCTGGGCCGAGGGGTTTGGTGCTGCTGGAAACCACCACGTGCAAACAACACACTTCAGATCTTTGCAGGCAAATATTCCCTCCGCGAGTGGATAATGTGCACCGTCAGGCACGGATCGGCAATGATACCCTGGGCTTATCGGAGCAATCACAGATCACAGGCAAGGCTCGGGTTTTGAATACTGCAGACTGCAAACACGATTCAAACGCAAGGAAGGCATGAACTGGAAGAAATTGCGGTCCAGAGCAAATTTCAGCTACCAGAGAAATTGCTGCTGTGAGTTATGTGCCATCCCTGGGGCTGACAGATCCACAGAGCCCTGAGTGCTCCGTGCTCACTGGGAAGAAAGCACTCGAGCAGCATTTCCCCTCTGCATTCAGCGCATTTGGCTCCCCCTTCTTGGTTTTGTTACCTGCCATAATTATTGCAAGGAAAGGTTTCAGTGCTTCAACTTCAGCTGAGGGTCGTGGACCTTTTGAAAGACATCTGCGCCCTGAGAGCCCCGCAGCACACCCAGCTGCAATCCTTTCTTGGCAAACCCTTCTGTCCTCTGTCCCTCAGGCCTGAGAGTTCAGCTGCCACTTGAATAAGAAGCATGTCTTAACAGGACACATGGATTTGTTGATTTGTTGTATTTTTTGATGGAATCTAAGAGGAAAACAACAAAAAAAGCAAATATGTTCATATGTTTCCACTGAGCACAGTCCTTCCTCAGACCAGTGGGAATTTCTGCCCAATGGAAAATTGACTTCTCCCATTCACCATTGAAATCATTCATTCTCAATAGCTTTCAACCCACTGCATATCTGTTTTGGTGTATTTTTTTTTAGTTGGGGGAGGGTAGAGACTGGATTTCTCAATGCTCAAGGAAATAAAGTGAAGCAGGGAGTAGGGAAGGACTGTGGGGCTCATTCTGCACAAAAGCAAGAAAAACTTCCAGCATTTTGCAATACTTGGGTACACTCAAATCTCCTCTGGCTCTTGAGCTGCTCCCTGATGCAATTCAAAGTGCTGGCATCCACCTGAGCACAGAGCACAGGGGATGGGTCTCCGCTCAGCTCTCAGCCACTTGTGCCGTCAACATATTGATTTTCTTGCTTTGACAGCATAGGTGAAATTCTACACTGAGTCAAGGGCTCAGTACTTTACCCACCTATTTAGTCTCAGGCAAGTCCCTCTGACAGGCTCAAGATTCACACTCTGCTGGGAAATTCTCCCTGAATAAATACCTTGGCTTTGGAGCTTGTAGCACTCGGGAGCACTCATTGCCTCTGCAGCTCTGGCTGGGCTGTATGGAGCCAAGTGCGGATTGCTTGTTGAACAGAGGCAGTCACCACACTGGATTTTCTGCAGGCAATGGGCAGAATAGCGGTAGGGCATTTTGCTACAAGAGTTTTTCTGGTGCTTCCCTCCAGCACCTGGGGACTGCTCCCTCCCTCCTGCTCGTCCATCTCTGCCCTCCTTGCACACCTTGTCTGCAGTGCCTGCACACAGCCAGGCTGAGCTCACCCAAGTTGCATAGAACCACAGAACCGTTAAGGTCAGAAAAGATCTCTCAGATCCCCAAATCCAACCCCAACCCATCCCACCATGCCCACCAACCACATCCCCCAGTGCCACATCTCCACCGTTCCCTCTCCAGGAAGAGGTTTCAGGACCAGCCATATCCTCTTAATCTGCAAACAGTGCATCTCCACGGATGTTTCCCCATCTCGCTATCAATAGCTCACAATGCTCCAATAATGAGATCTAGATGAATAAGCCCAAAGCACGTGCCAGTAATTATCCTATTTTCCCAGCTATCCATTGCCTCAACCCTTCTTTGTCTCTGTAAGGGTGACACGCAAGACACCGCGCATTGTGTCCTACGAGACGAAAGGCTTGTCAGCCTTAACCTACTGCACTTTAAAAATGGTACTGAATTAATTTCCCGTCGGTCGGCTCGGTGCAGCGCGAAGCTGTCTGGAATGCAAAGCAGCCCCGAGTTTTGTGGAGAACTAAGAAGTCTGGGCAGAAAGTGATGATCAATTGAATTTCCTCCTAAATCAGATTGAAAAAATATTATGCGCTGCAGAGTGATCATTAGCTTGAGTGATCAGGGAGAGCGGTGCAAGCAGCCAATTTTCCATGCCCAAGACACACACTGTTATGTTAAGCTTTCCCTAGTGGAAAAAAAAAGTGGGTACAGCGAGTACATCAAGGAGGGAGAGAGAGTGAAGCTGAAGACTGCAGCTTGGCTCCTTTTCCAGATCCCATGCTGCTTGCTTGTGTGATGGGAATAATAGGACGTCCTACTGGATCCTTGGGCTCCTCACCTGCCCTGCTGCCCGCTGATGGCCCCAGCAGCACGCAGCCAGTTCCCCTCTGCTTTTCCTCAATGCCTGTATGAAATCCCATCTTTCACAACCTGGGAGGAAGCTCTCTGGAGGCCCTGGCCTGCAATATCTGATTGGCATTATTCAGCCCTGCTTAGCGACATATTTAAGATCCCATTATTATTATTTATTATTGGATCTTGCAAACACTCCCCACACGCTGCCGGTGCTTTATGTGCCGAGGATCGGGGGTGAGTACTCACTTTCCAATGGTGCATGCAATCTATGTCCAAATCTTGCAGAATATGAGATATTAGACCTGAAAATTGCATTATAATGTGACAGCAACCTTAGATCACTTTTAATTCTCTGCATTCATCACTCCCATTTTCCTCTCTTCTCCACAGACCCTCCACGTTGTGCTCAGCCCTTGCTTAGCTTGCAGGAAGGTAAAACGTGGTCCTATTAATAAGAATAAACCCCGAAGTCCCAACAACCCTACGACAGATGATGGATTTCCTACAGTATTTCAAGAAAGTAGGTGATGTAAATAAGAGAGGAGCCTGGGATGAGTCTATTACCTCTTCTAGGGAAACTATTTCAGCAAGCAGTACTGTGGTTGAGGTGCTGCAAGAGAGATTTCAAAGAGAACAAAGCATCCCAGCACCCTGTAAGCACATCCTTACTGCTCCTGGAAGTTGTGGGAAGCCAGAGGGGCATTGATCCTTACAGGAGAGGTAGGAATAACCAGAAAGGTAACAGTTAGTGGTTAAAAAGAAGAGTTCAGAAGGCAGAGTAAGCCACAGGCTCCACATCTCAAACTTGCTGTTGGTTATAAAGGGTTAAAAAAGTGGGAAGCAGATTATTTCCCATCTCTTTGTTGAGAGTGAAGATGTAGGAATGGTTTAGATGGATCTCAGGTTCAACCTATTTTAACATTTTTTTGCGCTCCTGCATCAAATCTCTGGAAAGTTGGGGAAAATATCACTTTGTGAATTTGACCACTGCCTCCTTCCTTGGTGGGGCACTGCTGGGCATTGCTACCAAATATTCAGTGTGAATTCACCATCCACTCCAACTCTTGCTCCATTGTGATGGATTTTCCTCATCCACGCCTTGCCCTGCAGTAAGCGGGTCGTAAGCAGTTAATAAGCACCTCCATAACTTAATTAGCAGCCAGCTCAGATGGTCTTTTCCCTGCTTATTCTTTCGCTGGGGACAGCAGAAACATTTCCTCACGCAATCTTTAAAAATACTTTCTCCTACTACAGCTTCACTTCCATTTTTTTTTTCAAGCCAGTATCTCACACGGGCAGAAGTACATACATTATTAAAACCAACTCTTCATTAGAACCATGTTTAAAAGCAGTGCATTAAACACAGGTGCTGTAGGAGCACCTCGGATAGCTGATGTGCAAGAGAGAGAACCCCAGGCACTGCGGCACCCTGAGCCTGCTGTGCTTCCACACAGCCCTGCTCTAACAAATCATGCTGAGAAATGGATGAAATGGAGAAATCGGTAACAGTGCAGAGCATCAGCATTCCCTCAGTGCTAAACTTAGAAAAGTGGGTTGGAAATTAGGGACTTTCGCTAAATCCCATGCAAAGCAACTTGCAGGTGTTGACCTGAGGCTTGGAGCGTCACGGCACTGCAATGTAATGCAGAGATTTCTGCTGTCACAAAGAACAAAACCAACACAGGCACGGGAAGAAGTGTTAGCTAAAAACTGAATGACTGAGCAATAGAATCATAGAATTACTCAGGTTGGAAGGGACCTCAAAGATCATCACGTCCAACCGCAGCCTAACCATAGTACCCTAACTCTAACAACCCTCTGCTAAATCATGTCCCTGAGCACCACGTCCAAACGGCTCTTAAACACATCCAGGGATAGTGTGTGTGAAACGAGCATAATTACCAGCTAGGAACCAGTACGCAGTTTATGGAAACACAGTGCTGCCACCAGTTCTGCTCCTGAGAAGAAGGGACAGGGAGGATTTGATGCTGGGATTTCAAAAAGGAATCACCAAAAGCGCTACTTCAAAAAATTCATTTTCTTCTGTTATGAATAAGTCATTGGCATAATGTGCAACTTAATTTCCCCAGAGAGAAAGGAAAAAGAAGTCTCAGAAACACTTCTGTTCTTTTTAAGCTTTAAAATACAAATCGGATCCTGTTGGAATTGCTCTTCGTTCCGTGGCTTCCCATCGCAGCCACAAACATCTGTGCAGCCCCCAACCATAGCACTTGATCCTGCACGACTTCAACCCTGCCCTGCAGAAAACCACCATCCTCACTACTTGCGTTTGCTGTAACTCTCCACTGCACCATTTAAAAACTGATTAATGGACTTTCTTCCGACGGGATCTATCGAATACTCTAATTAAAAAAGAAATTGCTATCTCAGGAGCTCCCTCTCCATCAATTGCCCTTGGTTATGCTCGTTACTATTGCTCCGGCCAAAACTAAAAGAGAGAAAGACCAACAGTCTCATTATTGTGAGATAAATAGGGGCAGCTGGGAGCTGCAGAAAGTTCAGCTGAACTCTTGTAAGAGCTTTAAAGAGCCAGGAGTGTGCAATGCAATGAGAGCAATAACCCAGCAGTCCTGATGTGAGAATGGTGCATCTTCCTCCAAAACACCCCTCTGCTCTCAGGGTCTCTCAGCTCTGTGTGGATCTGGGTCTGTGCTCAAATGTCACAACGCTGATATGCTGACTTAGATCAAATCCTAAGGTTCAGTGTGGGGTTCCCCTGGGCTGTGCTTTAGGACCCAGCCATTTGTCTCCAGTGTCCCTAAAGGGCCCCCAGCAGGGAAGGAGCATCCTCAGGGCTGCAGGTTGCCCATGCTGTGTGTGTATGGGCTTGTGGAAGGCTGAAAGCCACAGCCTCAAACAGACCCAGAGTTTAACTCTTGGCATAGAGCTGGATGCAAAATCCAGCCCGGACAGACAGACAACAAAATGGCCCAGAGGCTTTGAACTTAATTGACTGAATTTCCCTGATGAGCCTACACTGGATTCAATCGCAGTGACATTGTATGGGGGGATCTGCTCTCTCACCCTATCTATCAAACCCTGTGTTCCTACAGAAGCAAACAAGAGCAGGTCACAGGAGGACGCAGACACGGCTCAGGGTAGGGAGGCTGTGCTGGCACAGGGCTCAGGTGATGCAGTGGAACCAGGCACTGCCTCGCTTGTTAGGATTTCTTTGAAGGGCGTCACGCTTATCTTCCTATAATCCCTTGCAAAGAACTTCTTTGCTCTGGGATTTTTGCTGAAATCTGTTAACTCGGGCTTTCGTGAGCTTTGCTGCAGTCAGGGCTATTTGGAAACACCAGGAGGGGGAAGAAGGGGAGGCAGACTGGGTAACATCAGCATTCAGCAGCCACACCTGAGAGCATCCACTGACAGCAGCTGCTCCCACAGTGCATGGGGCTGGGGAGATAACCTCAGCGCTCCTCTGTGAGGTGCAGCTGCACAGGAACTGACGCAAAACCCGTTCCAACACTGCATCTCCACTCCCAACTGTGAGAACCCTCTGACCCCATAAAGTTCCTGCAGAGCAAGGAGGGCAGAACTAAGCGGGGAGCCCACTCCTCAGCCCCAGCTCCACCACCACCACCAGCAGCTCTTTTCATCTGGCCATGACACAGCGCGTTCAAGGCTTTGTGTCTGCTGGATGAGACAGAGCGCTGATCCCTCGGTCCCTCTCTGCAGGGGCAGCGTGCAGACGTGTCTTTGCATCAGGCTGAGACGCTCACATGGAGATGCTCCAGTCCGTAAGGCCCCGATTCCTTTTCTTGTGCACTCTCTGGCTTCATCGCCGTCGCTGCTGATTTATACCACGGTGAACAGAAACAGACTGGGGCTCAAGACGCAGTAAATATTCATGTCTCTGGAAAGTCTGGAGACCAATTAACTCTTGGAAGCAAAATCACTTTTGGAAATGAACCTAACAGCCTCCAGCCTTGAGAGGAATGGGTTTTTCAAAAGATCTCTCTTTCTTAATTTTTGCTCAAGCATCCAGGGAATCAGAGCTTCCGATAAAGCACTCCGCGGAACGTTCGGCCCTCCATCGATCCGGAATTCACCATTCTAAGCGCTATTTAGACTTAATTAAATTGTGCTGCTTTCTGAATAAGAGAGAATTGACTCTTCAGCGTGCTTCCCTGATTCATTTCTTTCTAATCAGGCAACAAATACGTGGAGTGCTCATCTGTTCCTTCTTCATTAGCAGAGTTACCGGGAATCTCCCCCCATCCTTGTGGGCTGTTCAGCTGGAGCAAAGGCAGAGCTTCCTGCACCAGGATGGCTCTGGGACCAGCCTGCATTCCTCACCAGAGATCATTTATTGTGCAGAAGTTCTCCAGAGCTGCTTCTGTACCAATTCTCAGCTCACTGGAAGCGGCGCACACCGGGAACATCTCTGCTCCCACTGAGATCTTCTCAGTTATAACCACGAGGTATCTGCTGTCATGGGAAGAGGATGCAAAGCATCAAATACACTGAGCTTTTTACCAAAACCCTACCTCATTGAAAAGTTAACAAAAGAAAAGGCTGTGATCCATCCCAATAATAGAAAAGAGGATTTTCAGAGTCTTTGAGTGCATCTGCAGGGTATGGCTGAGGAAGGCATCTTCTCGAGCTGCCTCTGTCCTTCAGCACTGTGTAAAACCCCGGTCAGCGTGGTGCTTTGGTCCTGACAGGGAGCATCGACTGCTCCACACCCCCACAATTAGGCAGCCAGGCAGCTGCCAGCCGGGCAGTGCAGGGGGCGGGCAGGAGAACATCAGTTCATCCAGGGCCGAAGAGATGGAGAAGGTTTGAGGGCTGTGAGGAGCAGCTGAGGACTGTTGGTGGGCACTGGAACAGGCTGCCCAGGGCAGTGGGCACGTCCCAGAGCTGCCAGAGCTCAGAGAGCATTGGGACACCAGTCCAACCATTGGGTCACCAGTCCAACCATTGGGTTTGGGTGGTGCTGTGTGGAGTTGTGGGCTGGACTTGGTGGTCCACGTGGGTCCCTTCCAACTTGGGATGCTCCATAGTTCTATGACCCATCAGGCCTTGGGTATCCCTGGCTGCACAACACAGCAATGCCTGGTGAGGCGGGGATGCTCAGGCAGACAGAGCTCTGCATGGGGAAATGAGAGCGGCTCATGGAGCCAGGTCCAGCCCTGCTGCTAAGCACCACTGTCTGCACACATAACCTGCACGTTCTTTTTTTCACTTTTTTTTTCCTTCCCTGACCTCAAGCCAAAATGAAGGTTGCATTCACACCTCTGCTTCTAGCAAAAAGCAATATCCTGTTAACACGACATGAGCCCTTTGGGGAAACCTCCCCTTGCCTTACTCTTTTCTTGTCCTTGGAAACTGGGTTTTTCTCAGGCCCATGTTGAGATCAAAGCCAACTGCAGACATCTGCTTTTGGCTGTTTGTATTTTTTAGTTGTAAGAGAGGGTTGAGCTCATCCCAGAATGCTACGTGCTCCACTGTGGGACAGATTGGTTATCAGCAAAGCACAGCCCTTCCACATTTAGGCCAATGGTGTAGGATGGATCAAGAATTTTCCACTGGATGGTGTTGTGATTTGACAGCGCCCATTTCTGGCAATCAACATTTTCCATGGATGCTTCTCAGAGGAGGTTTGAAGCAGATGTGACTCTGGGGAAAGTTTCTGGAAAACAGGAGAAAATTATCTCTGAGCTGGAAGGAAAAAAAAAACAGACAAAAATCCAGGGATTCAAAGTGGCTTAATTTTTAATGATCTCCTTCCTCAAGGACACATTAATGAATTTGCTTCGTGTGTTACAGAAACACGCTGAGTAAAACGCAACCGTTCAGCCCTGCTTCCAAGACAAAGTAAGAGGAAGACACAGAAGGCACCTGAAATGTCTGATTTGAAAAAAGGCAGAATCCAAATGGAGCTGCTCGCTTCCAACTGCAAGACTGCCCTGAAAACAGGAAAGACAATTGGGCTGGGTTCATTTCCAGGAGCTCTATGAATGGTGGAGAGGGATCGTCCTCCCAGATATCAATTTCCCCTCCTTCGCGTACATTCGGTCTCATCCCCTTGACTGCGTCAGATTGTAACCCTTGCACAAGGGCACTAGATAAAATGCTGATCGTTTCTGTTCTACACCAAGGTTTTGTTGCGCGGTATTTCTCCGTTCCGCTGAAGACTTTCCTTTTGCACTTCTTCGTTTGCTCATCCTTCCAAACTCAGCAAAAAGCCATTTGAGGCGGAGAGGATCCTCCTGCCTTTCTGTGGGTGGTGGGGGAAGTGAGCATTAGCCACGAGAAGGAAAACAAAGCTGACACTGGGCTCGTGTTCCTCTGCAAAATGCTCGCTGGTATTTCCAGGCTGCAAATGGACATCAGCTGATGATGGAATATTTTTAACCGTGGACTTAAACACCAAGGAAGCCACTGCTGCGGCTGGGAATGGAGGCACACAGTAAATTAGACCATGGATTAAATTTAAATCTTGCTTTGGAAGCCGTCGCGATCTTAGCAGCATATTGCAGTTCTATCACATAGTCGTTGCAAGCTTGTTATGCAAAGAGTCAGGGGCTGTGAAAATAAACCACACAGAACCTTAAAGGAAAAGCAAAGGAACACGCTTCCCCATTAAAATAAAAACACTAAAAAAATCTCCATCAAAACTGAAGGAAAATGATAAAAATCTCTGCTTGTTAAAAGTTTCCCATTGTTGGAAAAGTTGTGAAAAACAGAAATAAAGGTCCTTTGATGCGCACTGTCTGAGATCCGCCACTTCCACACGTTGAAATTAACACTTGGCTCTTTGGATGCCAAACATAAAATAGTGTTTTGAGTCCTAGAAAAAGTGGTGCTTTGGATCAGAGGCTGTTTGTGTGCCAAACCTTCCCAAATCTGTGTTACTTTATAGGGACACTCTGAACCCTCCCTCGGTTACTTGGAGCCTTACATATAAATACAGGTTTTAATCTTTGTTTAGACTCATGCCATCGGGATTTGGGAATGGTAATAGTGAGGGTTCAGTCAAAGCAGGAATTAGGGCTGGCCAAGGCTCCCTCCTGCAAGGAAGTCACAAAGAGATACCAGGATTATCACCGTGAGGTTTTAGAAGCAGAGTCATCTCTTACACCACACTTCTAAAGCCTGCTGCAATGGGAACCAAGCTTGATTAGTGCTTCTTTAGCAGAATGGATTATGACTATTAACTGCGTTTCACAGCAACATTTTCCCTACTATTATGTCACTTACAATATTTACTTTGCTTAGAGAAAATTAATGGCATATGAGATCCTGACAACGGAGTAAGACCAACATATTTCAGACTGCTTCCTGGTACAGAACATGCTGTCATCGTCTCTTACTGCAACTCATCTCCCCTCCCAGCAATACAGTCGCCTCCTTCCACCAAGGGAGCTCAGACGATTTCCTTCAGACAGCTTCAGTGGTGATTTACAAACTCTAGATTAAATTCTTCTAGCTTTCTTAATGACCAGAAGTAATGGCAGCAGGTGTCCAGACAGAGCTTTGCAACAGCTGCTGAAAATCTCCGGATTCTATCTCAGGGTGCTTTGATAGCATGGGAACAACAGCTTTAGACACTACCCACAAATGCTTCCTGGTCCAAAGATGCTCTTTTGCTGAGCTCAAGGGTGAAGGCATTGTCTGGATGGGGGAGATCAATTTTACTATGATACGAATTAAATATCGACGTCGCCACATCTCACTACACAGTTTTCACACCACTATTTTTGACATCTCTGGCACCATTTGTTTGCTGACATCCCATTCATGCATGACTCACAGAAGGATGAAAAGTTGCTCCTGACAGCATCCAAAGGGATAAAATGAGGGGTCTTCAACGCAGGGGAAGAAACTTTAAGACCAACATTATGCGAAAGCTGCTCCAATGCAACACCCTGCAGTCAGCACTGACTCCTGTCTGCTTCTCCCAGCACAAATTCTGCATGACTCGCTGCAGTTCTGCTGTCACTCTGCCCTCATTGCTGAGTCCAAGCACTCCTGCCCTGCTGCCTTCAGCAACGCAACCAACATCTGTCTGCAAATGAGCTGACATGTGGCCTTGAAGAGTTCTGTGTTGGTGAATACCAAGTACCGCTGACTCTTACCACTTGGGAATGCAGGGAAAAAAGGAGATGAGTTTAATACAAGATCTATGAAAGACTCTGAAAGTCTGGTGAGGAGCTTTGAAAACTCTGCAAATCAGAATGTGACCAATGCCCATGCTGTGTTTGCTGGGATGAAGCATGCATAGAAAATCCCACAATCTCCCTTTGCTTTCTGCAAGGCAGGAGGCAGTGCTGTGTTAGGGGAGGTGCAGGATGCAGAGGCAAAGGGATGTGACATTGTGACTATAACTCAGCAAATCTGGCAAGAGGGCAGGAAAGGGGCCATTCCCTCAAGGCAGGGTGAACCTGGCCCCTCAGTAACTCCCTGCCTTTCAAGGTCCCAAAGAAACCTTGCTCTTTTTCTCCATCACCTGAACACAGCTGGATGTGGATGTGGGTTTTCTGCTCACACTGGAGGTGGAACCTCCAGATCCTCAGACAGCAGCTTGAGAAGAGCCTGTCTATGAGCGGGCTGCTGGCAGCAACATGGTGCAGCAAACAGACTCTTGTGGAGCATCAGTGATGGATATAAGGACTGACGGTGGCATCGTCATGAAGGCACAGGCTGTGAAATTACAACTGCTGCCCTGCACCATAAATCTCCCCGATATATTTTACCAGGCTTGCTTTCGCCATCCTAACCAGTTGTAATTTCCCTGATAGACAGCAAGGCCATACAGCGTCTACAAACCTCCCAACAATACAACCAGAGCTAATTAACACCTCTTCCCACCAGCTCAGCAGCCCAAACCTGGAGGTAACCTTGTGCAAGGAGCACGTTCAGTCCCAGGTGCTCGGCAAAGGCTGCAAAGTGGGGGAAAATGCTGGGATTTATTTCCTTACGTGCCCACCGTGCTGAAACCACACTGCAGAGAGACCTTTAAGCAGGGAGCCAACGTGCTACGGGATGCTTTAGCAAATGTAATTAAGAGAGACTAGTGCTGCAGAAGACAATCTCTGGAAGGCTAATTAAAATATTGCTGGCCCCTGCTTAACTTGCTCAGCTTTCTTGTAAGAGCTAATGAAATGCAAAGTATTGTTCCCTGTTTTCATCCGTAAGAGAGTTCATTACTGCACCTTTTTGCGCTGGATTAAGCCAAGTGCTCAGAGAGAGAATAAATTGAATCTCAGTAACTGAAGGCAAACATTTTTTGGCTGCAATCCGATTTTGGAAAAGAAATCCTAAAGAAATGGAAAAATTGGAGGTCCACATGTAAGAAGTATTTATTGTGGCTTTGGTTCATGGGAAGAAGTCTGAGCATTCCTGAGGCAATCCCACAGTTCCCTCAAATTTTATCTGAGAAACTAAGGGAAGCTTAATGCAAAAAATCTTTGGCCAATCCTTTATCAGTCACACTGGGTGAAGAAAACCCCTGAAAAAAGAAAGATTTTCTTTGTTATATTTCACCTTTTATTCCGAGGATACATAATCTCATGCACTGCAGGAGTGGATGCTCACTGAGCAGAACACGAATTCTTATGCTAAAAATACAACCTATTAATATAAGCAGGTAGTGGTTTCTAGGAAGATGCTACACTCTTCAAGACTGCAGATCTAAAAGTGGGTCTTGCTTTTGATTAGAAAGCAATGAGTTCCAAAAGCAGCAGAATAAAGCTTGGTTTTCAAAGGTACTTCTTGTGAGGGCTCTCTGATGTCTTGGAGGAGGTGAGCTTGGGGTATTTTTAATTCCATGACTGCATGAATGGGCCCATCCACTTGAATACTGCTTCCACTAAACCACAGTAGCACTGAATCCTCAACCACAAGGTCAAAATTCCCCAGAACTGGCCAACACAATCAGCAACAACGAGCAGAACTGCCAGGCGCACACATCCATCCTTCTTTGGAAGTCGGGCTGCAAAACCAACCCTACCAAAATCCGTCCGCACTCGAGCGGATGAGAAACTTCCTGAAACTGGCAGAAGATTCCAAAAAAGCTCTCGATATTCAAGCTGCCATCTGTAAAAGCCTAGGTCTTTCGTGGTTGGTGGAAGTTGGATGTGTTAATATATGCACAGGCGGTATACATGTCCACGCCTCTGCTGTGCCACTTCTTGGCACAAACAAAGAGATTTTGCTCTTATTAGAAGCATCTTATATCACAATCTGAGCTTCTGTTGCAGTTTGAGGAGCTTTATGTTTT
>PPHD01017895.1:0-14833 GCA_002909625.1 Bambusicola thoracicus
GAGGGGAAGAAAAAAAAGAGGAAAGGAAAGCCCAAGTCTCGTAACCTTAACAACATGCTTCGAGCAGCGTATCTTTAGCTTCCTTCTGTTCCTCGGTGTGGTTTGCTCAGCAGGATTGCTGTGCCACAGAGGTGGAAGAATTAAGCTTCTGGGGAGAATGTTCCAAAAATGTCAAGCTTGCTTCTTGTTGCTACAGATGGTAACCAGGTCAGTTGTCTCATCAAAGCTCTATCAGACTTATTATACATTTCGTCATGTGACTGCAGACCCCTCTGGTTTGCTGTACAGTAGATCACATGTTCACCTTAAAAAGAATATCTGGTGTATCACCATCTGGTGCCGAGATTAATGTTAAATCCTACGTTCAGATATTCCTCTCTCCGAGAGGTTGGAAAACAGAGGCACACAGCAGTTGGGCTTTAACAGAGCCCCTGGGCTGCTCAGTTAAACACAGACACCGGGGGGTTAAGGCTGCGTGCTGGGTATGGTGCAGCGCAGCACATGCGTTACGTGCAAGGAGCACACACTGCCACTCACATTCCCCTCTGTACACATATATGTCAGTGAAACCTGCTCAGTGCTGTCTACAACTTGTATGTGTGCTCAGAGAAATAACTGCGTTAGGGTTATCTGTGACTGGGGCTGTCTACTTAGGAGACCAAATTCTGCTGAGCTGTGGAGCCAATCCCTTCCTCCGTGTATTGTTCTCATTTTAATGCAAAACTAAAAATACGTTGTTTTGATTGAGGTCCAGAAGCGAGGATGAAGGTGTTGGGGACATGACATTAAAGCAACTGTTTAGAATAGAGAAGAGGAACTCTGTATCTGCTCAACATATGCACATACATTAAAACCAGCCAAGGAAAGAAACCAGCAGCTTGATGTGGGAAACTCTAAATATTAAAACAATCGGCCTTTGTTCATAATTAGTTCCATATGGCTCTTGCCAAAGAGAATGAGAGGGACAGGAAAAGATGGAAATATCTTAGGCATGACTGACTTATATAGATTCTTTATATGGAATAGGTGCAGAGTTACAGTCTCTGCTTCTTGCAGTTTTTAAATGAACCTTAACCGCCCCTACTATCTCACAGACTATTTAAGAATGAGGTGCTTGACATTTCTCAGCTGGCCATGGGGAGCCCTCGCTGGTACCAGCAAAGCCACTGGGGATCTACTGGTGGCTTGGGGAACTTTTCACACCGGACCCTTTCCCAGAAGGGACATATTCCTGTAAGCAGGGCCTCCTGCAGGTTTGGAGAGGCATTGGCACAGGCTGCCCAGGGAGGTGGTGGAGTCACCATCCCTGGAAGTGTTCAAGAAAAGGGTGCATGTGGCACTGAGGGACGTGGTGAGTGGGCATGGTGGGGATGGGTTGATAGTTGGACTGGGTGATCTTAGTGGTCTTTTCCAACCTTAATGATTCTATCCTTCTATGATTCAACTCTTAGAAACATCAGCTTTATACGTAGATCTTTATCCACTACAGGAGATGAATCCGTAACATGAATCTTTATCCACTATAGGAAATGAATCTGTAACATGAATCTCCATCAGGGTCTATGATACTGGGAGAAGAAGCAGGCAATCTCATTGTATCAGTGTGAGGCAGCATATGGACGCATTTTCTTCACGAGGGAGTCATTTGCACAATCTACATATTCTTTCTGTAGGTTTTTAGGTCTTGTAAATGAAATGGAAATCTGCATATTGCTCAAGGCAGATGAATAGTAACACAAATATTCATCTTTGCAGGAAACTTCTGGTGCAGTTGAGAAGTAGAAGTCTATCCATATGTATGACACTGGAGTCAGCTCCAGCAAGATCTCTGCATAACATACTATGAGACTGACCTCTCCCTCACCTCCTGTACTGCATTCTAGGCAAAATCCTATGGGTATCCTCCATGTAAATACAGAAAACTGGAGACATGGCACCACTGTAACATTTTCTCTTTCTCCTGTGTCATTCCTCACTTCCCAGCTGACATAAATGTGGAAGCAGGAAGCCAAACTAGAGTCATCAGAACCATGGAAAACATTTGGAAGCGTGAGTTTTGGTGTAGTTTTTAAAGTTGTTCAAGGTACATTTGCAGGCAGGTAGACAGGGTAGTCTACTATGATTAGATTGGTAGATTTCCTATGTGACAGGTAATGTAAAATTATCTCTGAAGACAGTGTTTCATGGGGATGCAGCATAATTGGAAGATACTATTTTGGGGAACTTAGTCTTGACTATGTTCTCCTTAGAGCCATATAAACTAACGGCACTCCCTGTGGTCTCTACTGCTGTTAGGATGCAGTTATTTTTTCTGCCTGAGCTTTTCAGATCCATGTGCCAAAGCAGTGTGAATGTGATGCAGTTGTGTTTTTATGGTATGAATCTGAAGAGATGTACTATTTGCATCAGAATGCAACATGAGGACATGGGGAAAATGGAAGACTCAGAGTTGCTACACCAGTGCCTGGGATAGTGTTGGATGACCAGCTGGGTGGAAGGACACAAACCTCCATATTGCACTGGGTCCTGAAAGAGGTTAATTCCCTAAGCTCCTGTTGGAATTTGCTTACAAGAGAAAGAGTTGATTCTAGATGAGAGGCTGGAAGTGAACAAGCATGCATAGTGTGACCAAAAGGCCAGGAGCTGTGTATGATCTAAGGTACTAAATTATTTTCTATGCTCGCTGTTTCAAGAGAGGCACATTAGGTGTTTGTGGCAAGCATAGGCACGCCCAAGGCTGCTTCAACTCATCCAATGCTCAGTTTTCCTCTGCCAAAATCCTGCCTCTCTTGTTGGCTGCAGGGGCAGATTGAGATGACCAGACTCATCACTGAGGCTCCATTCAGCTGTGTTTGTCTGCAGAGACAATCTCTGAACAGCATAGTAGGAAATAAAAGCCAAACTATTGCAAGGAAACTTCCTGGCCTTGTCACCACAGACCCTCAACAGAGGCATGCTATATTTACTAATTGCTGAAAGACGAAACTCTTTTAAGCAGTGGATGTTTTTCAGTACTAATTGCATGCTGCCAGGAGCAGTGGTTTGTGGTAAGGATGCATCAGAGGAAACTACATTCCAGTACATTGCTATTTAGACTAGATTCTTTTTTCTCTTTCAATAAAAAGGATAGAAAAATCATTTACTGTTGCAAAGTGTGTCTTATGTTTGCAATGGAAGAGTCAAGTTTCAGTGTCTGCCCAGCAAGACTGGCAAATGGAAATCAGTGGCAGCGGTGGCACAGACTGAAGTGCATCATGCTGTATGTATCAGATCTATCAACTAGACACTGCTTTGTAAATCTGAAAAGTCATTCTGTACAGAAATATCCCCTTTGGAGCTGTACTTTGTGAAGACACGAGTATGGCAACAGAATAAGAGGAGAACACTGATAACTGCAGCTTCTGACAGTATTTTCTATCCTGGATGATATCCATGGTTTCTATCCATAGCAAAGCCAAATTCTTCCCTGGAGTCCCTATAAGGAAACCACTTCTATTTGAGCTCTTTAGCAGCTCCTATTCATCTTAGTGGAATTTCTTCTCACTGTAAGAAATCCTCCTGAGCTTATACGTTGGGGCATGGCAAAGATTTGCAAGACAATGACAACAGGGTAATGCTTTGGGGGTTTCAGTGACTTATGTTTTATTGCACCCAAGAATCAGACTGTAAAGGCCACTTTGAGAGTGAAAGATAAGCACTGCTTGTCATTGCAAACCCAGCCAGTCTTAAAATTAAAACAAAACAAAATACAGAAAAAACACAGTCTTGCACATTGTTTCCGAGAAAGATATCATGATATATATGCCACTCTAGTCTGGGAAGAAATGTGGAAAAACACAGCCAGTGTGTTCCCTTCCTGTTTCAGCTTTTTCTATCAGAGTTGGAAATAACCCAGGAGCCTGCTAAGGTGAGAGGGGCTGCTTATGGTCCCCAGCCACTGAAAGCCATGGATTTCCTCTGCATGCAGCAAGCCTTCATCACAGCTGGTGGGCACAAAGAGCCCTTCACACCTCCCCATGCCCCTGGACAAGAAGCACCACAGCATGACACGTGTGGGTTCAAGAACTCATGGCTCAGAGAAGTTCATTTCTGATATGTACTACAGCCATAGGATCATTAAGGTTGGAAAAGACCTCTGAGATCATCTAGTCCAACTTTCCACCTACCAACAATACTGCCTGCTAACCATGTCCTTCAGTGCCGCATCTGCATGTTTCTTGAATGACTCCAGGGAAGGTGACTCCACCACCTCCCTGGGCAGCCTGTGCCAATGCCTCACCACTCTTTCTGAGAAGTTTTATGTAATATCTGACCTGAACCTTCCCTGGTGCAACTTGAAGCCATTATCTCATTGTTACCCGGGAGAAGAGGCCAACCCCCACCTCACCACAACCTCCTTCAGGCAGTTGCAGAGAGCACTAACGTCTCCTCTGAGCCTCCTCTTCTCCAGACTGAACAACTGCAGTTCCCTCAGCTGCTCCCCATCAGCCTTGTGCTCCACACCCCTCATAGCTTTGTTGCCCTTCTGCAGACATGCTCCAGGGTCTCAGTGTCTTTCTTGCAGTGAGGCACCCAAAACTGAGCACAGCACTGAGGTGCGGCCTCACTAGTGCCGAGTACAGAGTGGATGGACATGATGGACATGATATATCCATGGAGCCCCACCTCCTCCCCATGTCCTACACATGGTCCTTTCTGGGGAAAACGTTCCAGCTTCTGCATCCAGAAGGATGGGCTGAAGAACAGCAGCAGAGGGCAAATGAGGCCTCAGCTCGATGGAAGGACATTTCCCTTGAGTTTTGGTGTGCCGGTAGGTCGACTTTTTTCCCACATAACTCAGAGAGAAAGTAATTAATTAGGGAGGGAACTTGCCTGACCCCACTGCCCTTGAGACACGCCCCTGTAAACATCACCAATGGAGTGGAGAGGCCGCCTCTGACTTCCAGGCCTTGCATAAACAAAAGAAGAGATATTTGACAGCAGCGCCACATTCCCACATCTTGCATGTGTAGCGGAGGCTGAATGAGATGTGTAGGACAGCAGTCATGCACTCAGCTGGGATATGACTGTAGTATTTCTGTAAGGGATTTGGGATCTCACAAATCCTGGTGACTAGAGGGGGATGGGTGTATACTCAGTGCATTCTCAGTACCAAGTTCTAAAATGTTAGCGAGTTATTCTTGTGTAGTACTCAGTAATGCCAATTTGCTTCAGTTCCTGAAGAAATTAAGGCTTGCTCAGGGCAGCATGAAAGGTACTCAGCCTTGAGCTAATGTAAGCCTTAAACAGGATACACCACATCTGGACTGTGTCAAACACGGTGAAGATAAATGCCTCTTTGTGATGTGCAATTTTCTCTCTTTTCAAACTTTATCTTTGTTACACTGTTTTGATTAATCTTAATATATTGCAGGAAAGTGGGTGTAAAGGAAGGAGAGAGAGTTATGGTGCCTTTAGTACAGAAAGCCACGTTGGTAGCAGAGACACCATCACATCCCTTAAGAAAGGAGGGAAATAGAAGGCTCCTGAGAGACATTTGGAGGTTTTTAAGCCTTGCCAGAACAGGTAAGCAGCCTCTCAGCCAAATTTTCTTTGTAGCTGTATGGAATATAGAGGGTTTTTCTCTAAATGAGGGCAAAACTGTGTTTGCAGAAAACTGAAGGAGGAACAGCTAACACTGGCAAAACAAAAAGAATTTGTTACATTCTGAGCTGTGTAGATCTATGCGAACAGATGAAGAAATGTGATAAGTTTGTCTGCCTTTCTGGATCTTCTGCCTTGGGCTCTCTCTAATTCTTATCAGCTTGTAACTTTTTTTCTTCAGCTCTCCTCTGCCTACCAAGTTACATCAACACCCTACCTCAGTTGTAAGGAGCATCTGGAGTGGCATTTGCCTCCTCTAACTTTGTCTGTCTTCATGTGATCTTATCATCTGCACTTCTTTTGTCAGCACTGAAAAGAAATAGGTACCTGCAGGGTTCAAAGCACCAACCCTCCTCTAGCTGCCTCCATGAGTGGGGGTGGAGGATATCTAAAAGTGTCACTGTGTCCTCAGTGGCTATAAAATATGCTTGACAAATGGCCATTCTTGGTCCATCTCTCCCAGTTATTAGACGTAGTGCTGTATTTATTCACTGTGCCTTTACTATCATCCTTGCTGGCATTCCCACACTTTTACTCGCAGCTCATCATTGTCTATTTCTGCATTTATCAGTGTAGGCAAGGAAGCCTGGAATTCTCCACAAAGCTCTTCTGTTCCAGAAAGACTTTCCGAGGGTCCACAGCATGACCTGACTCACGTAAGAGAGGTTAGGAGTTATCTGTAGTTGACAGCACTGTGCACAGGGCTGCAGCACAACACTGTGGCTGTTCTGCTACAGAACTTTTCATGGCAGCTGTACGCTCAGATCCCTCCATTGGGTTCTAAAAATCTCTCTACAAATTCATAAAATAGCATATGAATCCAAAGACACCACTTCTGGGTCAGGAAACCCCTGAGTGCAGATAACTGGTTGTTGGAAGATAGTATTTGCCATGTTATTCCATTCTTCCATCGGCACCTGATGTTGGCTGCTGCCCAACACAGTGCTGGATTGGTGATTTGCTGGAAAGACCTGTTATGATCATTTTTATGTTCTGCTTTTCAGAAACGTCTCTCCAAACAAAACCTCAGGAATAGTTACCTAATGGGATCTCTTTCATCTCATACTGCTGAGAATCCTCAACTGTGACTGTAGGTTAGGGGACCTGATTCTACTTCTACTCACTCTACTGGCAGTATTCAGGCTTCCTAACTCCTGCAAGTCATATGCTGAGGATAAACTGGAGGATTCTGCTTTTGCTAGAGAGAAATACCTATTATGCTGCAGAGGATGCATTTAGTACTCACAGGTTTTCTTTATTCATGATTTGTGACTGCTCCAAGTATAAACTTGCTCCTTGCTCTTTGATTAGCAAGTTCTAGCAGCCTAGCAAAGTCGCACAATTTATTGCTGCTATAGAGGTTAATGGATCACTTTACATGTTGATAATGTCTTATTATTGTCTTGGTTATTAAAATGAATGTAGCCCAGACACCAGGACTCGGCAGTAACTTCAAGCATGTTTGTTTGATTACATCAAGGATGAAAAATGCAGCGTGCAGAGTGCACTTGGTGGTTGAAACAAATTCATCACAACCGTTTATTACACCCAAACATCTTTTTGCACCCTGCAAATTACTCTTCTTTTCCCCACATTGCCTATATTGACCATGAGAATGGCTATTGTTTACTACTATTGATGGTGTGAGAAAATAACAAGGTTAATGGTGTGATTGCTGCAAGAATGGACCAAGAATAGTACTTATCTATGCTAGAGTGTGCCAGGAGTAGATGCAAAGGTACATCTCACCCTTGGCACTGAAGATCTGCATCCTAAACATTCATAGTCTGGATTATTCAGTTGCTGTGTTGAAGTACTATAGTCAGAATGGAATAAATCATCACGTTGGAATTACAAAGGTCAGATTTCTACTCTTTTTTCTTACGTAGGATGGTGCTGCTGAATTTTCTTCTTGTCCTTTTTATCTGTTTCCCTGTCTGCAAAATGATGAGGAAAAGAGCTGTATCATATTGCAGTTGCTTTTGTTGCCACTTCTCTATTGTTATCAGGTTACTTAATGTTCCTCCCTTGACAGTTCATCTTCTGGGGGTGCAGTACATGGGCATCACTTCAGATCCTTATGGGAACAAGGTGGCCTGATCTGCCTTGGTGTGCCAAGGTGTTCATGGAGCCCTGCCACCTTGTGCCACCATCTGGTCAAGGGAGCCGACCCTCATTTTGAAGTCTCAGAGGTTAGAGTTTGATGCCTGCTCCTTCAAAGACTCATCTTTACATTGGTCTGGGCACAAGAGTTTGAGTCAGAGCTTATTTCCTGTTCATAACCAGCTGGCAGAAGAATGAGCCAAAGTACGTGCAGCATCCCAGGTATTTTCCTCTGACATTCTCTGACTAAGTTATGATATTACAAACAGAGATTAAGTTTCATGTCCTTGCTGTTTTGCTGCTAACTCTGCCAGGACTTGGCAGTGTGGGAAGGGAGAAGAGCAGCTGTTTCTCAGGGTGATGAAGGAGGCTGGAGCATCACTAATCTGTTGTTTTCTTTCAGCCTTGACTGCAACATTCACCCAAAGCAAAGTAACCACAGCCTATCCACATGTAAGGAAGCCCCCATGAATGTCACTTTTATCAAATAGGTTCCTGAATATTTAAGCACATGTATGTATATATTTATTGATTTGTACATATATGCATTTATTGGGGAGGTGGCTTTAAGAAAGAAGGGGACAAACTCTCTAGCACAGTCTGTTGTGATAGGATAAGGGAAAATGGTTCCAAACTAGGGGAGGTTAGGATTGGAGATAAGGAAGAAGTTTTTTACAATAAGGGTGGTGAGGCACGGGCACAGAGGTAGCCCAGAGATGTGGTGGATGCTGATCTAGCTGTAGGTGTCCCTGTTCATTGCATACTCGAAGGTTCTGCTGTGTCTGTCCCCACACGGCCTCCCTGCTTTGGCCCCATCTCCCTGCCTGGGTTTGCAGAGGAAGCCATGTCCCACTTCACTCAGCAGCTTGGAGGCAGCCCACTGGTGATGACAGCTAATTAAGAAATGTCATGTCAGAGGCTTCCCTTTTATCTTGTCTCATAGAGACCAGAAAAGCTCTCCAACACTTTTTGATAATGGGGGAAAGGAAGCGTTAGTGCAGCAACAGCAGCTTTTCTGATAGCAAGCTGACAACGTGGCGAGTACAGGATGTCCTGGAAGGATGTGGCAGCTCATGCCATGGGGATGCAAATCTTTGCACAAACACACACACACACATAGGGCTGAATTCATTCCAGATGAGTTCTTTCAGGACCAATTAAAATCCTTGTCAAGTGAAAAACTGGCCAAATCCCACAGTCTTCAGTCAATATTCCTGCTGAAGACAAATGGTATCAAGGTAGGTTAGCTTAAGCTTAGGAAGGATTTTTTCTTTAGAAACAAATGGTTGCTTCTCGTTGGTTGTCTACTGTAGCCTTTCTCTCTTCACTTTGATACAGTGGGCTTGCTGGTTTGGTACAAGATGTTAAAGCAGGTGTCCACTGGTCTGGGAGTAGATTACTGGTCCTGCAGCCCAAGATCCATTAAAACTAGATTTCTTCAAAGGAAAAAAAGACAAGACAAGGCTCCACAGACCACAGATTCCCACTTTTATACATAATTACTTGGTTTGCAGCAATGGAAGGCATCAGAGACTTGAAAAGGGGAACATTACAGTGATAGATCTCTCATTCAGCAATAAACCTGACGTGGATGAAGATGCATGGGCTGGAACAATCTATCTTTGAGATCATTCCCAGGAGGGTTCTGTCACCTGACAGCCTACCTGCCTGTAGCCTGTTCAGCCCTTGTTAGTCTGGCCCCATTCTCCTAACCCAAATTACTCCTTACTGGTAATGGCAAAATGCTTGGTAATGGGTTAACAACCTCTGACAAACCTGGTGATTAGAATGATCTGTAACGGACAGAGCTTTATATTTTGCCCTTCCTTCATACTGAGTTGTAGATATTATTTTTAGACAGGTGGTTTAAGATCAAACATCACCACAAGGCAAGGCAGTGTATGAGTAAAGCCTGAAAATCATGCCTGACAGAATGATCCCCCATTTGGGATATTAGGTCTCATCTATCCAGAATTCTTTCTGCTTTAGTTCCTAGGTAGTAGATAGTTTTTAGAAGAATCCGGCTAGTGGAAAACTTGATTGCTCATCAGGGAATAGTTATTTCCTTGATTTTCTGTAGGCTGGATTAGATTCACAGCCCTGATAGTGAGCCCAGATGGGCTATCATTGCTGAATGTTAAGGCATCACTATCTACAGAGGAAGAAGAAGGATGAGGAAGCAGAGAGCCCACACTGCAGCTCTGTGTCCCTGCACAATGCTGTACAGACACCCAGCTCTTCCAGAGCCAGCTGGGGGTCTGACACAGCATGGCACTGCACGATGCATGGCACACACGTGTCCCTTCATAGCAGTTTTAGCTGTGAGTGCAGTGTCCCAGCTGGGGAAGTATCACTGGGTTTCTGGACTTATACATTTGAGAGACTAGCTCAAAACAACCTCAGAAAACAGGCATTCATTTCATGGACGGAGGCCACTTGCAGCTGCGAAGAATTTTGGCCTTTCAGCTGCTAAAGGGGAGCTACAGCAAAGATGGGCACAGACTCTTCAGCAGGATAGGACAAAGGGAAATGGTTTCAAACTAAAAGATGGGGGACTGAGATTGGATATATGGAAAAAGTCTTTTACCATAAGAGTACTGAAGCGCTGGCACAGGTTGCCCCAAGAGGTGGTGGATGCCCCATCCCTGCAGACACTCAAGGCCAGGCTGGTCTGGGATCTGAGCACCTGATCTAACTGTAGGCATCCTTGTTCACTGCAAGGGAGTTGGACCAGACGATCTTTAAAAGCCCCTTCAAACCCATTCTCTGATTTTATGATTTAGCCCATATTTTTTTTTGTTTATTGTACCTTCATTACAAGAAAAAAAAACAAAACAAAGCTAAAAATCCCCACCAGGAGAAAGACTCTGGGATGGAAGTAAGACATGGACATAAGAATGGACGAAGACTAGACATAGTTCCAAAACTGTGTGCACGATGAAACATAAAAAGCCAGAGAAGGAATGATTCCCTGTGACTTCCTTGGTGGCTCCCAGCAGAGCAGGAGGCTCTTCCTGCCCTTCAAATACAACCATATGCACGTAGGAATGTAGCTTTGGCTCACAGTGGCCTCAGACAACTCAGAACATCGCTGGGTCCCTGAATCCTGGCAGTCTCTCAGATTCTTCTTGGAGTGATGAAATCCCTTTAATCACCCACTGTTTGGTGGCACCTGCCCCAAAGAGGAGGGGGCTTTCGGTCTCGTCAGCTTCAAGCACCCAGCTTGACAAAGTGATGCCAAGCTACAAATAGCACAAGTGGTGCCAAGCTTATTTTGCAGGCAACTGCAACAGCCCAAAGAAAGCCCCGTCCACCACTTCCCACACACAGTAACTTTCGCAGTGTGCTGCTGTCATGAGGTGCGGACATTGCACCTTTGCTTGCCACAGGGATTGACACCCTAGTTTTTCTGTAAACGGGGATTTAGACCAGGTTTTTCTTTAGGGTGCATGGTACCCATAGCTGGGGAGAGCACCTGAACGCACAAAGGTAGCAGGCTTCAGATGTATTCATATCTTACTGCCCTGAGAGCATTTCAGTATGTCATCCCCAACAAAAAGGCTCAGACAGGACAACCCCCAGGTGTTTCCTCTACCCCCATCTCAGCAACCTGTAGGAAAGGGGATAGGGCACCCCCCAAAGGGCTGTGTGTACATGGCAGCACAGAGCAGCTTGGGTCCCTTTCTCCTCCAGCACAGATGGGCACCTCAGTACCAGCACTGCAGGCTGCAAAGCTGGCAAGCTCTCCCGTTCTTTGCTTTTGTGGTTGATGCCTGAGATTCCTCATGAGTAGACCTTGAAATCTGAAGCATTTCATTGAAAGGATGACTAAACGAGCTCTTCTGAAAACTCAGAACGTCACTTGCCATCTTATTTTATAATAGCTCAGATTCACTAAATGTATAATTACCTTCGCATGACCTTTTTTGAAACAGATAAATTGCCTGACGAGCCCCGCATCATTGTCTTTCTCCCACAGAACCCCCCAGAGTTCCAAAACACAGCTGTCTCTGGCTATGGCAAAGAACACCAGGCTGCGTTTGAAAAATCAGGAGCCTGTTCTGAAATGTTTCAAAAATCTTAAGGAACTTCAACGATTTCAAAAAAGCAATTCTAGTTTAGTACTTTAAAGTGTGTGACATAGCCAGGAAGAGCAACCTTTATGTTTTGAAAACACTTATGCTTGTTCCTTCATCTCTAACTAACCCACAACTCAAACTACTAAAAGACCATAACCTCACAGCTATCAAAATCCCCAAGCCAAAGACACTTGATGCTCAGCAATTACACAGCTAAACACTTCTGTCACTGCACTCCTTTTGCTCCTCAAACTGTTCTGACCCAAACTCTCCCCCTTTACATGTGCTTCACCAACACTGTAGGTGATATACAAAACCAGTGCAAAGCATATCCTGCCCTGAAGTCACGCTGTGCCAGTTTACATGTTGCCGCTTGCAGTAGAGGCTTTGCTGTACCACAAGGCTGCTAGCGCTGCATCCACTGATAATTAGGAGATGTGAAGGAATTAAGCCAATGCAACCCTAGCACACACAACATTAACTTTGTATACTGCCTTCTGGATTGCAAGCATCCTGCTTTAAATAGGAAATTGTAGCTTACTTACGAACACATCCATTAGTAGGTGCTCCAGCGTCACTTCAATATCCTCTAATTTAGCTGCTAAAGTCATTGTGAAGTCAGAGAAGAGCCCTCAGGAGTCCCAGTCCAAGCTGTGTGCGGCCAAAGCTAATTCTTAAGCTGTAGCAAATGAGTTTTGCACAGATAAAGAAAACCCGAGCAATCAAAACACAGCATCTGAGTGCAGATGATGCCTGGACTCGGTGCTGGCTGTCAGTCCTGCTTGCGGGACTGAGGATTATTCCATGTGTGCAAAATGGAAGCAGAAGCTGCAGCGTGTGTGCTGCTTCCCTTTCAGAGCTTCGCAGTCAGAAACATGGAGTTATATCTGGGAAACCACAACAGAGGGAGGGAGAGACACACAGAGGGAGAGAGAGGGGAGGAATGGAATAAACCGCTTTTGACGATGACTGATATTTATAGGACTACTTGTTTTTGACTGCAGTCCATTTCTCTGTTCATTTCTGACCTTTCACAAATGGCTCTGCACACTGGAGCGTATTGTAGAGCGGGGGCAGCAGGTCTCACAGAAGTTGGCTGTGACCAGCACTGGGCCAATTCACACAAGCGCACCATCAATAGCTCTTTGTCGGAGCATATCAGGCTCTGCTCTGTAGCAAGTGACAGGGGGAGAGCACAGACGTGTAAAAAACAAGGAAACAAAAGTTGTTTGGATGCTAATTTTTTTTCCTTAAGGGTATTAATAGATTCCCTTACCCGCTCCCCAAGGCGTCAGCTACAGTAAGTGCTGGGTGACTGCTGGGGTTGCGTACAAAGGGGAATAACCTCACATAATCCTATAGGGTTGGACCCTGCAAACTCCTTGGCACCCCTCTGAGATGTCCTCTCACTGCTCAGCCCCTCAGCTCTGCAGCATCCCCACAGAGGTTGCCAAGCTCTTCTCAGGGCAAGACCCTTCCTTTTATATATTTGTGGAAAGTTTAAAGCCTGATCTTAAGTATTTGGTCTTCCTGCACACATCTGCTCCTACTTAAGTCAATGGAGGAAAGGTGACATTGCTGTTTGCTGAGCATTTCTTGGCTGCAGCTCTCATTGTACTTAGTGTAGCAGTAAGGTATGGATGCATCTGGATCCCATCGAAGCTAAATCCCGTGGGAATACTTCAAGAATTTTCATTAATGATGGCTTGTAACCAAATAGAACAGAAACCAAAGCAAAAGAAAAAAAGAACAAATACTGGAAGATTTGGTATGCTAAGAAATGGTACTGAAGTCTCCTAGGATCCTAGACAGGGCCAGTTTCACCAAACTGCCTTCCATGGTATCTGCATTACTCTTCCAAAGTCTTTTATATTTGTTTAATAAGTACTTGCAGTATGAAATTTCAGAGTGAAATTGTGCATGTGATGTATTCCAGACACCAGGAAAGAAATCCAAACAACCCACAGAAGGCTAACTTACAGGTTTCAGAAACTGAAGAGCAGTATTATTTATAAAGGTGTTAGATGGATGGAGTTGATGGAGCTTAGAGGGACCTCAAGTCATAAATTCAAACTAGATGTCCTAAGAGTTATAGCTGAAATCACATTTTCAAACATCTAGCATCAGCGTCTGAACAGTAGCTGCCTATGATGGCAGAGTTTTACTAGACAACAACGTGACAGACCATTGGGGACATGATATGATGGATAGTTTCAATAGCAAAGAAGAGCATGTAATTCATTTCCCGGACGGACCAGCTCTCATCTGCACAAGGCCCTGCATCAGATGATAGGTTGGTTGCTCCAGAAATAAACCCAGCACAGAACACGTGCCTGCTGCAGAGCAAGACAGTTCATCATGCACATGCCACCCTTTCATTAAAGATTTGACAAAGTGTCTGTGTTCACCAGTCGGAGCAGAGGGGTATTTTAATGAGCATGAAATATGTTGGGATGCGTTTGACCACTGGAGGTGGTCAAAACTCAGAGAACTGTAATCAGAGAATCATAGAAACATTAAAGTTGGAAAGATCAATAATGCCATCTAGTCTAAACATCAGCCCATGCCTGCCATGGCTCTAGGCCACGTTACTCAATGCAACATCTACTCTTTTCTTAAAAATCACCAGGGCTGCAGTATGATGATGGATAAGCTAGCATTGAAGGGGCCATGTGGGTTTTCCTGAAGACAGAATTTCACAGTGCTCTGCTCTCTGGAAAGTATTTGCAGAAGAAGACCTGACTGCTAGTGAATTTTCATCTCCTCTGACTCATGGAAATTCAAATATCCCAGGAAGCTTCTACACCTTACACAAAAGCCTGCTGCGTACAAGAACTCTTGGCTCTAATTTGGCAGTTCCCCCATCTCTGCTCCACAACAAGCAGTGCTCAAGCTGTGTGAATACGAGTTAACAGAGGCCCACTAGTACTGAATTATACATTTATCTGCTCCTAACAGACACTACTGTCCAACCAGTCTGATCACAACAAGAACTGTACTGGAACTGA
>PPHD01017896.1:0-14833 GCA_002909625.1 Bambusicola thoracicus
GCAGCTTTGACCAGCTGGTACTATCATTTGTCACAAAAAGTAGTAGTAGGATCAGGCTGGGAGTAGGAATTTCAGCTCTTCCACAGTGTTTATGAAAAGAAGAGGAAGGCGTGTAGACAGAAGGAGTAATTGAGGTGGGTGGCATGTGGCGGGAGAGTGAGGTAAGGCAGAAAGGATAGGATCTTGTGGGTACCAGTGCATGGGTGAGAACAGCTGAATGACTAACTTATTTCAAAGACTTGTGTTTATTTTCCCGTTCTTGGCATTTCAGTGTTTCTGTGCTGGTTGAATTTGCCCCGTTTCTGCCTCATAACCAGCTTGACTTATTGTAGAGGTCCCGTGGTACGTGCCACTTGTACCGCTGTGACCCACAACCAGGTGGGAAGTGAATCCCTGTGCCTGGCGGGGGCGGTGCCACCACGGAGGTCCTCTTACTCAGGGAGTCGTGGCACAGCTTGAAGCCTGCGTGTGGGCAGAAGCTGCTGGTTGCTGCCTCCTGGCTGCATGTCTGCCCCACGTCTCTTCCTCTCTCACAGTAGGCCCTCCTCTGGGCTCCCAGGACTGGGGGGAGGTGGACAAGAGCAAAGGCTCTGAATAATTCAGGAGCTGCGCTTGCATCCAGCAGTTCTCGCAATTGAAATACCACGTGCTCTGTTGTTTTATTAATTCTTTATGGCTGTGCATTTGCATTGTCGTGCTTCTGGAAGAAGCTGCTGGTGGCCGTGACACGGGCGCTCTGGCTGACTTTCCCATGCCAAACTGATGGAAGTGCCTGGGCTGCCCTGCAGCAGCTGAGGAGATTTCTCAGCTCAGAACTTGAGTTGGAAGCTGTTCCAGTTTAGAGAAGAGCATAATCCCGTAGTGGCTGCAGAAGGTGAAGCTAATTTAGTTCGGGGGCTTTCTGCAAGTTTTGACTGGTTGTTTTTTTTTCCCTTTGCAAAGTGTACGAGCAGACGTCAGTGGAGGTCTGAGGATCGATAAAGAGCTGACGAGGTAGAAATAAACGATGTGGCTTTTGTATTTTGTGATGGCGGTGTCGTGCAAGGAGGGGGGAAACGGCCTGATTTGGAAGAAGTAAAAGGCAGAGAGCCAAAGCGCTTATGTTGCTGCTCTGTACTGCAAATCTCCAGAGATTAATGTTACCTAAAAGATGAATTTAAGCATGAGCCGTGTGGCCCAGGAGGACTGCCTGGGTTGGCGGAGGGCCCTTGTGCCACAATTCCTGTTCCGTGGGATGGGTACTTGTGCTCTGCACGAGGGGAGGAGAGTAGGGGCTGCAGCCTGAACCGAAGGGCTTCCGGGGAAGGCGGGTCTGAGGCTGCAATCTGTTGTTATTTTTCCATTAATGAGGAGGAACGTAAAAGCGTGCATTTCTGCGCTTCTCCAGCATGAGTTTATTGGTGGTGGTTATCCCCAGGAGTGCAGTAGGATAAAATGAATAACAGTATTCACATATTCTTCCTCACCCTCTTGTCTCTCAAGGCCAATTCAAGGGCTCTTGTTTGTGTTTTTTTTTCTTCTTTTTGGAAGCAATTAGCAGATGAATGTCTGAGCCGCGCTGTTTGCAAACACCTGCTGCTGGATGCAGCCTTGCCCCTGGGACGAGGGCTGCTGTGTGTTTTCTGCCATCTGCAAGTTACCTCGAGGATCACACATTTGTGCTGGCGCACTGTTGTGCAGCAATAAGGAGCCAGCAGCATCTGCCTGTAGGAGCACCGTGTGCGTACCTCGGGGAGAGGATCTCATCAGCTGCAGAGGGTCCTTGCTTTCAAGGACCAGTAGCAACTTCTGATGCATGGAGCATTTGTGCACATGGAAAGCATTGCTGCCGGGGAGGCTTTTAGTGCATCGTGGACACAGTGGTGCCGCCAGCTCGGGGCCTGCGCTGCTGGGGTCAGTCAGAGCGTACCCTGGCAGTCCTTGTGCTCTGGTGAGGCCCGGTGGCAGTGCTGGGAGCCGTGGTGCAAGGGGTGGAGCGTGGCCGCTGTGCCATAAATAGATCCAGCACGCCGAGATCTGGGCACGAAGATTGGGTTGCTATGGAGATTGAGCTGAATCAGATTACCTGCGGCTCTGCTTTTACAGCTTGCGCATATGTGGTGGCTGCGTGGTCTCGCGTGTGCGGCAGGCTGCTGTACCCGGGCTGGAGCCGGGGGAAGCGAGGAACGAAGCAGCTGAAGGGCCGGCATATGCCAAATCTGTTACCATAGCAACCAAGAACCGGAGCCAGGCTGGCTTCAGTCTTGTGATGCTGTAGAAAGGCTCCTGTCTCTGCTGTGTGATGCTTCTGCTTGTGAGCTAATTTGGGTTAAGTCTCTATGCCAGCTGCCTCCATTTTGCTGGAATACTGCTGTGCAGACTAAAGATGTGTCTGTACTGTGTCAGGCATGTTTTCAGTAGGGCAAAGCGGTAATATCCCTCTGCAACAGGAAAGGAGGAAATCTGTGCATTATTCACATTCTTCCAAAGAGCTTCTGAGGGTGTCTTTCTGCATCTCCAAAAACTGTTTTCCCACTTCATTCTCTAAGTTTTTTTTCAATTCAGTTTAGCATGTCCTTTTCCTCAGCCTTTATGGATATGTGGAAAGTGCAGACAGTTGGGATGCATCTGCTGCTTTATCCGTAGGGAACTCTTACTGACTCAAGTGATGCTGTCCTCCGTGGAGGATGCTTTTAGAATGTGCCCATAGTCCTCTGCTGGGCTATTTCTGAGACACACAACTACTGCTAGGTGTTTCACAGGGTCACCCCTTTATTGTAGGCTACCCATGCTAGATAAATATACTATCATCAGTTTTAGGTAGGTTTGTACTACTTTGAAAATGCCCTTTTTTTTCTCTCTCAGTTGTGCCAAAGTGCTGCTATCTGTTTAAGAGTCATGCACTGCTATCTTGGCGAGGTGAATGGTAACAAAAAATGAAGCAGCTGCACCAGTATAGCAAGTCCATCCAGATCTGACCTCAGAAATTGTTCCACCTTCTGTCAGTCTCTTCCATCAGGCTCGGGAGGAGGAGGTGTTCTCAGCCCATAGAATCTAGAATCATAGAATCTTTGAGTTGGGAGGAGCCCTGAAAGGTCATTTAGTCCAACCTGCTTCTCTGTAATGAACAGGGACACCTACAGCTAGATTAGGTTGCTCAGAGCACCATCTTTGAATGTCCCCACGGACAGGGCATCTGCTGCCTCTCTGGGCAGCCTGTTCTATTGCCTCACCACCCTTATTGTAAAAAGTTTCTTCCTTATATTCAATCTAAATCCAATATCTAAATCTCCTCTCTCTTAGTTTGAAACCATTTCTTCTTGTCCTTTCAGCGATGCACAGCAACAGGACAAGGGGAAACAGCCACAGACTAATGCACAGGAAGTTCTGCACAAGTGTGCATATGAACTGCTTCACAGTAAGGGTGACAGAGCACTGCAATGGCTGCCCAGAGAGGCTGTGGAATCTCCTCCTCTGGAGAAATTCAAGACCCTCCTGGATGCTTACCTGTGCTACCTTATCTAGGGAGCCTGCTTTGGCGGGGGGGAGGTTGGGCTCAGTGTTCACTAACAGACCCTTCTAGCCCCTACAGTTCTGTGATTCTATCACAGCAGACTCTGCTAAGGAGTCCGTCCCCTTCTTTCTTATAGCCCCCCTTTAGATACAGAAAGGCTGCTCTCAGGTCTCCCTGGAGCCTTCTCCAGGCTGAACAGCCACAGCTCTCTCAGTCTGTCCTTGTAGGGGAGGTGGTCCGACCCTTGGATCATTTCTGTGGCCCTCCTCTGGACATGCTTTGACAGGTCCACATCTCTCCTGTTCAGAGGACTCCACATCTGGATGCAGTACTCCAGGTGAGGTCTCACCAGAGCAGAGCATAGGGGCAGGATCACCTCCCTTGCCCTACTGGCCACACTTCTTTTGATGCAACCCAGGAATATAGCTGGCTTTCTGGGCTGCAAGAGTACATTGCATGCTCATGCCCAGCTTACCATCCACCGATACCCCCAAGATCTTTTCAGCGGGGCTGTGCTGTATACTCTTGTTTCCCAGCTTCTATTCATAGTGGGGTTGCCACGACCCAGGTGCAATACTTTGCACTTGGATTTGTTGAACTGCATGAGGTTCATCTGGGTCCACTGCTCCATCCTGTACAGATCTCTCTGAATGGAATCCCATCCCTTGGGTGTGTCAACTGCACCACGCAGCTTGGTGTCATCAGCGATCTTGCTGAGGGTGCACTTGATCCCACTGTCGATATCATTGGTGAAGATGTTGAAGAGTACTGGTCCCAGAACCGATTCCTGAGGGGCACCGCTTGTCACCGATCTCCATCCAGACATTGAGCCATGGACCACCGCTCTCTGGGTACAATCTCGGGTTGTACCGCTGGGTACAGCAATGTTTAATGTAGCTGTTAAGCAGTGAGGGCGTAAAATGGCTCATGTGAGAGGGGGGCTGCATGTCTGCTTCTTTAAAAGCTTAGTGTAAGCAAAAAGAGTACGTACTAAAACAGAGGTAATGGCTGGAAGTACACAGACTGGGGAAGAAGTAACCAAAGCTTCAGTGATAAAGTTCCCTCTAAGATTATTAAAATGTCTAAAAATGAATCAAAACTGTCATGAATAGTTCGTACTGTTCATGAGACCACGTTGATTTCATTTCTACAATGAGTTAAATGGGGTTCCTGGCCACGCAGGTGAGGCTGGCTGGTCCTGAGCTCCGTGCTCCTGCTTCTGAGAACCAAGCAGACGGTGCTGTCAGCATACTCAGGGTGCATAATGTGGCAAAAGGAAACCTAAGTCAGCCAAGCAGTGGGCATGGAAACTCCTGGCCACATTTATGTTTGCTTCAGCTTCCAGTTTAGTTTGACTGGTATGAAGTATCTCAATTTCACAGTAAACAATGTGCAAAGGTTCACTATAGATCTGAACTGGGTACAGATTGTCTTGGCTGGGTATAAATAGAAATCTAAGATGTTCCAGTGACGTTTTGGAACTGAGAATTTTGTTCCTTCTGGACATGGTTTGAAATCTGGTCTTTTGCAAGATAACATTTCAGTGAACCAAAATTCCTATGGCTTCTGTCCTACAGTTTTTGCTTTGTCCTTCACAGATGTCCTCTTTTTTGGTCTTAGAAATTAATGTCCCACTCTGTGCTCTTTACTTACGCAGTCAGTAAGTTGTATTGTCTGATGTTGCTTTATATTCTAAGATCCATATAGCGCTGAATTGTGAGGTGCATTTGTTGTATCAGATGAAAGCTGGAAACAGTGGCAGGACAGACCTCATTCTGCTACCATGCTGAACTGGGGCACTTGGAAGGCAGGGCTTTGCATCTGCCTGTTGCAAGATGATCTCCTGCTAGCTTCATATCATTCTTAAGAGCAAACGTATTTAAATTCATGAAAGCTTTCATATAGGTGAGTGTAAGACTGGGCTGTCAAATCTGGAGTTCATTGGCAAATTCTTCTATTCATTGATTTTGTTCCTGTAGCTCTGCGTCTGCAAATAGAAGACACTTACAAGGGCTGGAGCCTCTAATGTGTAGATGAGACAATGTCTCTGGTCTGATAAAGAGTGTTGTGCAGCTTTTTCATGCTATTCTGTCCATCCTGTGGTGTGATGCATTTCCTGTTGTGTGTCTTTATATAAACATTTCTTTCTGGGATGAGCTTGCAGAAATAGAAGCGTTGTTTTGAGCACTTTATGTCCCCGGTTACTGGAGACCATGGATTAATGCCTGCTCTGGCCTTTGTCTTTGTGTCTGGTCACCTTTGTCAGCTTGCACCAATTCCTGAATGTTGCTGATGCTTCTGCAGTATGCGGGTAGTGCTCATCCTGACTAAACTGTCCTTATGAGTGCTTGGGTAAACAGTGCTGATCCCTGCAACATGGTGGGTTTCTGCAGTAGCATTCCACTGTAGCCTTCATTTCTGCTTCTCCCTTCCTTTAGCTGCAGCTGCAGGGAGTTTCAAACACTGCTTGACAATTTGTCCTTCCAAAGGCTGGATCCAAGATATTTGTACAGAGAAAAGCACACTGCAGGGGCTCTGCTCAGAGAGAAACAACTCCAGAGTTAAAGCAGCTTGAGAACAGGACATCATGTCAAAGCCTATACCATCTCAGGGTCAAGATATTCTCAGCTCATGTTCTGATGGTATTGTTAAAGGGGAGAAGTAGGATAAACAACCAAAAGATCTTCGTCAATCTCTTGCTGTTCTAATGTGCTTAGTGCGTAAAATCCAGAGGAAGGATGGTAGCAGATCTGAGGAAGAAACTACTTTGCTTCATTGCTTCTAGAGAAGTAAGCTCCCATCTGTAGTTGTGCGGTAATACTTGGCTGCGTGCTCCCAGTGCATGAGCACTTGAGTGGCTGCTTAGTAAAAACAGAAGTGACGTGGGCAAGGGAGGAGAAAGAAGAGTGTTAGTTTTTATTCATATTGGTACCCCAGTTTGATTCGTCTTGTCCCTGCTTGAGCACTCATACCTGCACAAAGCAAGGGACAGCACTGGGCTGAAAGCAAGGTTTTGGCAGATGCAGGGAGAGGCAGGTCTGTAGTGCCTCTTTGTGTTGGCTTCAGTGAGTCAGCTGTGGAGTCTGGCTGCAACCAGGAGCAGGAAGGTGAGATCCAGCAAATACTGATCTGACACTCTTTGGTTGTTGTCATCGCCCTTCTAGATACTAAATCTCTGAAGAAGAAATCCAGAAAAGGGGAGGTGGATGTTAAATGCCAGATTGTCTGTTTTATACCGATGAAGAGAAAGATATCTGTGAATGGTCATGACTGCCTAAAACACAGACTTTTAGGAAATGTAAATAATACATATATCTATGTATTTGGTGTTTTTGATTATGCCTCTGACACTCTTGCTTTTCTTGATTATAGGTTGAACTTGCTGGACATTTCCACGTGAATTGCTCCCCAGGGCAGTTGCTCACAGCTGACTGGACAACAGACTGCTGGGTTGATGAACGGCAATTCACTGAGATGACATAGGAAGGGGTCAAGGACAATGGTGCAGAAAAAGAAAAGCTGCCCTCGGTTACTCGACTACCTTGTTATCATCGGAGCCAGGTAATGTAGAATATCCTCAGCTGTGCCTTTGTGTAGGCAGTAGAGTGGGAGCAAATAGCACTTGTGATGAAGTGTTGTCTGGAATGTATACAGAAAGGGGGCATGTAGTAGGACTAGGGCATTTTTGGAAAGATACTACCGCAGTCAGAGCTTTTTAGCTTGTGGATTGCATCCTTCTCTTCAAGGATCTACAAAGGGTGACTAAGAATAGCCCATTTATATATGACTCTGGTAGCTTGTGTGTCTAATCGTCTTTGCTTCTGTTGACATCAGAACAGGGTGATTCACAAACTGAAAGTACTGAAAGCTGTGTGTAAGCAAAATGCTGGTGGGGGTTACTTTTCTAGCTTTTGAAGAGTAATCTGTAAACTCAGTGGAAAAAAAGGTCTGAAACTTGCCTTACTTGTCTGATTCTCTTCCTGATACTCATTTATCCTCATAGAAACTATGTTAATGCTTTTAATTTATTTTTTAAAGACGTAATAGTGATTGATTATTAAATGTTATACTTATCTGCTAAAGGAGTGTATGAAATATGGGGTTGGTGTGCTTTTTGTCTAATGTGCAGATGCACAGCAGATGTTATTTTTCTGCTTTCTGAATTCGTGTGGTAAACTTCTGCCGGTTTATTTAGTGGGTGTGCTACAAAGCGTGTTGTACTTTCATTTCTAAACGTAAGTGGTTTTTGTGCATCAGCTTGTTGCTTTACCTACTTTCTGTTTGAAATGCTGTGAGTGTAATATTGAGGCTAAGTGGAGGAAATGATACAAGTAATTTCCTAAGTAGTAACTGTTTTTTTATTGTATTTTACTGGCAGTGGTTTAATTATTTTCTCATTCTCTGTGGGGAAAAACAACCCAGTTTTCAGTATGTAGGTCAGAAAGTGACTAGGAAAAGAAGGAAGAAATGCTAACTGCCTCTTCCAGTGATGCTCATAGTGGCACCTTTTCTCAATTAAGGATTTGCTAGCATCAGTTCTGGACTCGCACACTACTCTTGCCTTTTGTTAGGCAGTGGTTGCTAGATTGCTACTGCTTGGAGACCCGTTATCCCATATATTGTATATAGATAGGTGCTTCAACAGCTGCTAAGGACAGGAGGTGGAGTTGACTGAAGTAGCTTCCACTGCACTTCCTTCCTTAGGTAGTCCATGTGGCTTTTACTCTTGCAGTTTGTTATCCACGGTACATCAGTAGCGATGTCTTTTGGAAGTGTTCTGTTTTATTAGATGTAATTCTTCTGAATGTCTGAGAAGACTTGTCTTTCTGTCTTTAGTGTGTATTACTGCAAAAACATGAGCTTACAATGTATTCACTGGTACTTTGTCGGTGATTTTTTTAACCGTTTAGTATCATGCTTACTAAATCCTAATTACTGTTAAAATATCAGAACTTGATAGCAAAGAGTCAAGGCAAAAAGGGATTGTTTGGGGAACGTTTTCTTTCCTTTACTTTCTGGATCTCACATTATACTTCCATCGGTCATTATTTGGGTAACATTCATGGAAAAACTGTGGTAGGAGGATAGTTAATACCTTGAAAGAATATGTTCATTTGCTGGAAAAAAACAGGAATAAACAGTGTTGTCTGTCTTCCTTTCTATTCCATTAGTGATTTGTTGTACAGTGTTCAGAGAGCCACAGTAGTAAATAGGCCTGTGTATTACTACCCAGCTTTTGTAGTAACTTGGACTTCAAATCCAACCTAATAATCAAGCGCAGTTGCCTTGCTTGCTTGCTAGAACTTTTTAATGAAAATTTTACAGGATGAGGTTTTGGGTCCGTGGAACTTGTTAGGAACTCTGTTGCTAACTTAATGGAAGCCAGCGTAATTTAAAATGACTAAAATAATAATAAAACAGAGTTTTAATGTGCTTCAACAAATAAATGAAAGTCTCTTTTGTATGCTGGAATCACTTGGTCAATTGACTCTTTGTCCAACTAAAGGCAGCTTTATTTTTGCTGTTTTTCTTTGTTTGCTTTCATCCTCTTCCTTCGTTCTTACTGGAAAAGCATTACCATTCTTGTTTTTTCCTGTACTTGTTAGCTTGTGATTACAGCGTGTTTCTGCTGGAACTGTTAAAGTTTATTGCATGTTTTATGGTGGGAAAGTATTTTAAAAGTATTGTGTTGGCTCTGCTACACTTGTGTTACGCAGGCTTCCTTTTGTGAAACCTGGTAAAATTGTAGTGTTGCTTCCATGACTGGAATGGAGTTTTACTCCTACCTTGGGGGCCTCCTTTGTTTGCCTTGGCAGGATATTGTGATAAATTATTCTAGAAACCTCTCAGGAAACAGTCCAAATCTGTTCATTACATCTTCCTTATATGTCAACATAAATTCCGGGGACATGGGATAGGTAGAACAAGGGGGCACAGGTTTGCGTGTTATTGGTACTGTAGAGTGCTGCTTACAAGAGCACTGAGACCGTGTTCTGCAGGGCTACAGTAAGACCTAGAGTGTTGCCCATAATATGGTAGCGTATCACTCCATCATTTATTTGAGTCCTTTTCTAGGAAATCCTTGGTTTTCTCAGTGAGATTTTCTTTTTTTTTTTTGTGTTTTTTTTTTTTTTTTTCCATTTTGATCATCCGTTGGATTTTCATCTGACTATGTTTGGAGATGGGAAAGTGTCTTTTCTACCCAAGTATTCCCTGTCCCATACAATTAAACTTGTTTTGGAAATCAAAGTCAGGGAAATGTGACAGCACAATATTCTCCTGGGAAGAACATACTCCTGAAACTCCTTTTTTGACTCAAAGGAGTCAACAAGCAGAATGGCTACTTGCTGGGCCTTGATCATGGTGGTGTAGACTGTTTTTATTTAACGTTTTTGTGGTTGTCGGGCTTGTCCTACACTGAGAACTGTAGCTAGTGACTGAGGTGCTGCATTTTTTCTGGATGTTAGGATTGAGAACAACCAAAGATGAAGCTGAGCTTGCAGGCCCCTGACACGTCAGTAGTGAGATAACAAAAATTTTTCATGGCATTAACTAACTCTGTATGCTTGTTGTTTTTCTGTTGTTCTGTTTTGTTTTTGTAGGCAGCCAAGTAGTGATAGCGTTGCTCAGACTCCTGAGCTGCTACGACGTTATCCTCTAGAAGACCACGCGGACTTTCCTCTACCACCTGACGTTGTGTTCTTCTGCCAGCCAGAAGGATGCCTGAGTGTGCGGCAGAAACGCATGAGCTTCCGTGATGACACTTCTTTTGTCTTCACACTCACAGACAAGGATACGGGTGTCATTCGCTATGGAATCTGTGTCAACTTCTACCGCTCCTTCCAGAAGCGAGTACCCAAGGAGAAGGGAGAAGGCACTGGAGGACATCGAGCTCGGGAGGGACAGAAAATCGCTAAGTCTGGGGATGCGTCTGCACCCCCAGAAGATGTGGGCACTGAGAGTTCAGAGAGTGGTTCTTCACTGCAGGCCCCAAGTACAGAGCCTACCCCAGATGTGAATCGGTCACCACACAGTAAGCGTCTGGCCAAAGGCAGCCATCGTTCTCGAAACAGCACCCTGACTTCTCTGTGCATCCTTAGTCACTATCCTTTCTTCTCCACCTTCCGTGAGTGTCTGTACACCCTCAAGAGACTTGTGGACTGCTGTAGTGAGAGACTGTTGGGCAAGAAGCTTGGAATTCCTCGTGGGGTTCAGAGGTATGTTGAGGGGGGAGAAAGAACTTTATCCTCTCTCTGTTTCCACATGAAATTGTCATGGCAAATTGCTGTGATAGGTGAGGTTGCAGAAGGAGTTGGTGGTTGACCCTTTTGTGTTTTAACCCAGAATCACAGTAGAAAAAGGAAATTTTTGTACTGATTTGTGTAAGAATTCTCTATCTTGTTCTGTCACCTGGCATGACTTTAATTTTCAATATTAATATGAAGGCACTATGCTGCTAGCAACTGACACGATTTCTCGGAACCTGTGTGCTGTTGCTGTGGTTATTGCTTTGGAGTATAAGCTCCGTGATAGTGCACATCAGGACTAACAATTCTCTGGCAGATTAGAAACAGTAAGAAATAACAGGGTGAACTTCAACTTCCAGCCAGAGGAAGATGATGAAAGTGTGTTTTATAGGTTTATGAAAAATAATCTGAACTTCAGCATGGGAGAGAAGAGATAAGAGAAGCGGGGATGTTTGAAAGAGATTGAAGTACAAGATTTGAGGAGGAGAGAGAGAAAACCAAGGAGTTGTCTATGAAGCATATGGGAATGGAGGTTTGCAACAGCAAATTTAACAGTATCTTGGTGCATTATCTGTTATTATAATGCTAGGTATGCAGCAAAAGCTGTTGCACTATAGGGTACGGAAAGAACAAGTATCAAGTGTATCAATTGTGGATGTATATTTGTATTATTGTACCTAACCTCTATGTTCCAGGAAGATATTTTTTCCTTTCCAACTCATGAATTGAAAAGAGCAAATGTAAAATGAATCTATGGAGAAGGAGGGAATTATCTTACTGCGAAGATGAGTGTGGGCTGTGAGATAGTTTGTAATCTCAGATTTATAGCTTTTTACCTTCCAACTTAAACTTGTCAAAAGTAAAATATGCCAGAGCATCTGATGCTTGTGTATATGTAAGTTTCTTACCTCTGGTATTAAAGAGGAAGTCTGTCCCTGTTCACAGCGTGGTAATCTACTTGTTGGGTTGCTGCTCTAGAATAGTTCTAGGAGAGTGTCTTGGGTTTCTGACTGATTCCTGCTTTGACAGATTTATCACCTGAATCCACTGGCTGTTGGGGAAAAAGTGATTCTCTCAGAATGGAAATAATTTTATTAAGTTGAAGTATGAAGGGAGCTTATTTCATCACTTGGTTTAGTCTGATAACTCCTGAGGCAGAAAAGAGCTAAACTTCATTATTTTCTTCAGCAATATGAAGTCATTTGTATTTTGAAAGGAGTGTTGACATTTTCTAGTGTTTGAATGGCATGTGGTATTTTAAAAATTTGCCATTGTTGGATGTAGTTCGTAGAGCTGAGAGAAGAAGAACTGAGTGACAGATGAAGACTGCTAAGCATCCATCAGTAGGAAGAGCAAAGCTGCCAGTTTGAATTACCGTGTGCTTTGCGAGCTGTGACCTGGACAAGTAGAGTGGTTTCAAAGTGGTGGCAGAATAAAAGCGAAACTGAATCCATAGAGGATGCAGAAGTTTGAGTATGCCCATTAACAGCTTAGTGTCCTTTGCATTACAAGTAGTTGAGGGGGGAGGCTGGTGGATGAGAAGCAGAGTGGTTTCAGATTGCTCTTCTTTTGACCCTTTCAAATTTCTGTAACTTTTTAGTTCTTTATGAGGCATCCAGTGCTGGTTTTGTTCTTTTTGTTTGTTTGTTTTTTGTTTTAGTTTTTATTATTATTATTACTATTTAAGGTATCAACTGTAAGGTAGATCCTCTAGTTTGAGCCATTCTGTTCTAACGGATCTATTACAGTGGCTGAAGATATTCATTAAGCTGAAGTTTTTTTCACAGTGGCTAGAACAGATTCACAGTCATTGTGAATGCAGTACTGCAGCATTAAGGGCTGAAATAGATTATCCAGTTTGCTTCCCTTGTCAGATCCAGTTTCAAATTTTGAAGTTCTCAAGGCAGTGCTGTACACACTTTTTGGCCAGCCTGTCTGTGAGCTGCATGTTTGGAGGTTGATAGTATAGGGCATAGAAGAATGTCTGCTTTAGCTAGGGTAGTTAAATGCTTCCCCAGTCAACTTTCAGAAATGTGTATTCTCAGCTGAAATGCAGCCATTTCTGCCGTGGGTTATTCATCTCAATACAAGGCAATTTGAGACTCAGTGTAAAAGTATTTTATGATGCCAAAACATCTGGACATCTTGGTGTGGCTTATTTTTTGTTATCTCAGGTTACTATTTCCTGTTCTTGCAAAAGTTTGTAGAACTGATGGAAGGAATCCTGCAGTGATTCAGGCTGCTGTGGTTCTGGGCAAGATAAGAAAGTATGCTAGCTACATGCTGAATTTCAAGCACCTGGGTAACCTTTATGAGCCATCTAAATGAATGCACAAACTCTTGGGCCAGTGTGACAAACTCGTGTTGATTTCTGCCACAGAAAGATCCGTAGTTCCCCGCAGTTGTTTCAGCTAGTTTAAATCCCTACCTTCTCTTCCCTGGTCTGGCCAAGCACGTTAGCAGTGTCTTTTAATTCTTGGTGACTCTGCCCTTTCGTTGAAGAGCCATGCCAGATGGCTGTCAAATGAGGCTATTGGGAGTATTGATCTTTTCGTTTCTCCCTCTTTAGGGATACAACGTGGCGAATTTTCACAGGCTCACTCCTGGTGGAGGAGAAGTCCAGCACACTGTTACACGACTTGCGGGAGATTGAGGCCTGGATATACCGGCTGCTGCGTTCGCCAATGCCTGTCGCTGGTCAGAAGCGGGTGGACGTGGAAGTTTTGCCGCATGAGTTGCAGCCAGCTTTGACCTTTGCTCTTCCTGATCCATCCCGCTTCACCTTGGTGGATTTTCCATTACACCTGCCTTTGGAGTTGCTGGGAGTGGATGCCTGTCTTCAGGTGCTGACCTGCATCCTTCTGGAGCACAAGGTAGGAAGGGAAGAGTTATCTTTGAAACTTTACCTTTTCAAAAGCCAGGGTAGATTGGAGAACATCTGTCTACTGGAGTCTTGGATATCAATTTGCCTGGAGGGGCGGAAGGAAAATGTCTTTCTGAGGTGCCTGTTTTGAAAAGTTTTGAACTCGCTCTAAAAAGCACCTGGACTTTGTTTTCAGTTAGATTAATGGAGAGTCATTCCAGTTCACAGCCGACAAAACAAAGTCCTGCAGGCCATAATATTTTTATGCCCCTGGCTGGGAGTACCGGAAGTGAATGGTTACTGCAAAAGATAATGTGAGTTTCTGTGGTTGCAGGTTGTACTGCAGTCTCGAGATTATAATGCGCTCTCAATGTCTGTGATGGCCTTTGTGGCTATGATCTACCCATTAGAATATATGTTTCCGGTGATCCCTCTGCTTCCCACCTGCATGGCCTCTGCAGAACAGGTACATATTTTTCCTTCATTGGTTTTCTGCAAAGGATGTTTCTGTTATCTCTGAAAACGTAGTAGTCCTCGTTTCCATCCACCATGATTTCTCAGGGACTGTAGTAAACTGCCTTGCAAAGAATGTTCTTTGAGCACCACTGACTATTTAAATTGTATGTAACATTTTTTATTTAGTATATCATTAAAACGTGGTTGGTGAATAGTGTGGTTCAAAGAAGTAGCTTCTTGGAAACACCATGGATCTACAATATTATGACCAGACTTTACACTTCCAGCCTTGCCCTCCCAAATAAGTATTAAGGTTTGCTGGGGAGAATCCATAGCAGTACTTAAGGAATCTTAAGGGGTCATGATTCAGAGTGCAGAAACTTCTGCCTGCAGTTTATTTTCCTTGGAGGTATAAACTGTCAAGTTATTTCAGCTGGGAGCCTGGATTTCACCAGTCATCAGCTCTGCAGGAGTTCATTATTTTGTTTAGAAAGGCAGAATTCAGGCCATCTTCTTCCTTCAGTGTTATCCTGCAACTAGTGCAGCAAATTTGTCCTGTCCCTTGTAGGTAACCAGGTGTTCTAGATTAAAGGATAAATTAGCCTCCCTACCAGCTGATCTCAAGCTGTTATGTGGCTTATTGATTTAAGTCTCTTCCCTCTGCTGATCCCCTTATCAGAAACAAGAAATTCCCCTTAGGTTTTCCATGTTTCTTCTATTTTTCTGCTTCCTGGACTTGCTATAGTTTTGAAATTAAATTACCATTATAAGGGT
>PPHD01017897.1:0-14832 GCA_002909625.1 Bambusicola thoracicus
CCCTTGTCCTATCACTATCCACCCATGTAAATGTTCGTTCCCCCTCCCGTTTATATGCTTCCTTCAAGTATTGGAAGGCCTCCCTTCCAATGAGGTCTCCCTGCAGCCTTCTCTTCTCCAAGGTGAACAAGCCCAGTTCCCTCAACCTTTCCTCACAGAAGAGGTGCTCCTGCCCTCTGACCATCTTAGTGGCCCTTCTCCTCAGGACCTGCTCCAAGAGCTCCATGTCCTTCCTGTGCTGGGGCCCCAGGCCTGGATGGAGTATTGCAGATGGGGCCTCACAAGAGCTGAGTAGAGGGGGACAATCCGCTCTCTCTCCCTGCTGGCCACTCCTGTTTTAATGCAGCCCAGAACACAGTTGGCCTTTCGAGCTGCAAGTGCATGCAATGCTTGTTTTGTTCTTCAAACTTTGTGTTGGAAGTTTATCTATTACCTTTCTTATGTACTTCTTTGCAGAACCACTTACCAGCTGCCAGGAAAGCATTTGACAAGTTTTTCACGCACTATCCATATTGCTATGGGTACTGGAAGAAGTATGCAGACCTAGAAAAACGACATGACAACATTAAGCAATCTGATGAGGTATGTAGGTAGCTGGAGGAAGCTATTGCCATTGATCCTGTTAGCCAAATAATGACTGAGCTACCACAAGTCATTTGGCTGCCAGAACCTGCCATGTATGGTCAGGTTTATAGGGATTTTGTTTGCACTTGTCACTTCTGTGGCATTTGTAGCTAATGTTTTCTCTCTTTGTTGGCAGGTGCGTTAAACCTCTACAGTTTGTCAAGCTTTGCAGTGCAAGCCTCTGTATTACACTGCAGCTTAACAAGTAGGGCAGGGCTTTTCTCTCACTTACATTTATTACTCATTTTCAAAACAGTATAGTTGGTTTGCTGGTCACAATTGCTACATCTTATTGCATTTTTGGTCAGACGCTGTCAATGATGATCTAATGGGTCTGTGCCCTATGGTCTATACCCCAAAGCCTGCCCACACAACCTGGTCAGAATGCAGGGACCGCTGCGCTTTGAAGATCAAGACTCTGCACGTGGAGATCAGAACATTGCCATGTTCTATCCAACCTCCACCCGAATGGTAATGGTAGATTATTTAAACAAAATTCCAGTAATTAGTATTTCTAAGGTTCACCGGATAACACAGTGTTGCCTCTCTATTAGGACACCATTAAGTATTTGAAGTACAGTTCACGTTCTCTTCATAGGTTTATCGCAGAGGGCTTCAGGCAATTCCTCTTAGTGTTGATCTTTGGATACATTATATAAACTTCTTAAAAGACACCTTGGACCCTGATGATCCTGAAGCTAACAGTACTATTCGAGGGTAAGTTGAAAGCAGAGTAAGTGGTACTTACAAGTGTGGTACAAGAAGGACGTGCGTGTAGTTGTGTGGTGCAGTCAGATGAGTGTGTCCTAGCTAAGGGGCTGGAGGAGGAGGTGGGAACCTTCTCAATTTTTAGAGATCTTGCATCCGATACTGAGAAGATAACATGAAACATTTTGAGTAACAATTCAAGCATGATTGCAAGTAAATGAGGACTTTTCTTAGGACTTTTCTGCCTTGCTCTGTCACTGTATCCAAAAACAACAAAATTGTTTTTCAGAGCCTATGAACATGCAGTTTTAGCTGCTGGGACAGATTTCCGTTCTGACAGACTGTGGGAAATGTATATAAACTGGGAAGATGAGCAGGGAAACCTGAGGGAAGTTACATCCATATATGATCGTATCCTTGGAATTCCAACGCAGCTCTACAGTCATCACTTCCAAAGGTAAAGAGAAAACAAAGATGGAGCTAACGCTGTGAATTTCTTAACCGTGTGCCAACCTACTTATTTATATGTGAAAATGTTCACTTGGAGCAACAGTTTAAAATAGTTCTATTCTATTTATTCATACATATTGACTAGCTATTTTTAAGTACTGGTACATATTTTAGGAATATGGTTTTAGATTGCATCTCACATTCTTCTGTGGATTAAAGGAATGCCTTGGAATTGTCAGTCTGAAAAAACAGAATCATAGAATGAAGGCTTTTGTGAAGTGAGAACTTTTTAAAACTGAATACCTCATGCAGTGCTCACTTGTGGCAAAATACATTCATAAAATCAGAATGGCTTGGGTTGGAAAGGGACCTCAAGGATCATCAAGCTCCAACCCTCCTGCCACAGGCAGCGTTCCCAGCCATTAGATCAAGTGCTAGATCACATTGTCCCAGAGCCCATCCAACCTTGCCTTGAACACCTCCAGGGATGGGGCACCCACAACCTCTCTGGGCAGCCTATGCCAGCTCCTCACCATCATCTCAGTGAATAACTTCCCCCGACATCTAGTCAAAATCTCCCTTTTAGTTTAAAACCATTCCCCTTTGTTCTGTCACCATCTACTCATGTAAAAAGTTGATTTCCCTCCTGTTCATAATCTCCTTTTAAATAATGGATGGCTGCAATGAGATCCCCTCACAGCCCTCTCTTCTCCAGGCTGAACAAGCCCAGCTCCCTCAGCCTGTCTTCATAGGAGAGGTGCTCCAGCGCTCTGATCATCTTCATGGCCCTCCTCTGGCCCCTGTCCAACAGCTCTCTGTCTTTCTTGTATTGGGCGCCTAGACCTCAATGCAGTACTCAGATGGGGCCTCTCGAGAGCTGTCCCTGCTGGCCACCCCTCTTCTGATGGAGTCCAGGATACCATTGGCCTTCCGAGCTGCAAGAGCACACTGCTGGCCCATGTTCGGATTCTGGTCTACCAAGGACCCCGAGTCCTTCTCCACAGGGCTGCCCTCACAGTCTGTACATAGACCTGGGATTACCCCAACCCAAGATCAAAACATTGCACTTTCCTTTGTTGATCCTCATTAGGTTCACCTTTTGAGTTGGTCAGGGTCCCTGTGTATGGCATCCCTTCCTTCTGCCATATCAACTGCACCTCACAGTTTGGTGTCATCATTTTGTTTAAGCATAAATAGAAATGCTTAGCTAAGTTATAGATAGTTGTGCTCTACGTTGGTATGGAGACATTAAGAGGGAACCAGAAGCCTGGTTCAATTACGCATTAGTCTTCCTTGTAATTTCTGTGTATCTAAGCGGTCTGTTTTCATTATTGAAGTTCATAATTACATTTTTCTTTGAAACGCGAAACTTGCAAACATCTGATATACAGCAGAAGGTTTGTTCTGTGTATAGATTTTCAGCTCAGTGGTGTTCTAGATCCATAAAGCAATTTTGAACCTGGATAGGATTTAGTGTGTTCTGATTGTGCAGAGTATGTAAACATAAAATGTCAAATTAGTGTTGATGTGCTTCTGTTTTCAGGTTTAAAGACCATGTCCAGAACAACTTGCCTCGAGACCTCCTGACTTCTGAGCAGTTTATTCAGCTGCGCAGAGAGCTCGCATCTGTGAATGGCCACGCAGGGGGCGATGCGTCGGCTGGCGACGATCTGCCCTCGGGTACTGAGGATATAACTGACCCTGCCAAGGTACATATGCAGAGAGTTTTTGTCGGGATTTCTTCCCTTACTCTTGCATATCACTGCTCCTTGCCTCATGCTATAGACAGACGGCTTTTGTCTGTAGAGCATGCTCTAACAGCACTTCCGTAGGTGTCAAAGAAATGGAGCTCATCTTTAAGATAAGACCAAAACTTCACCTAGAAAACCTTTAGTTGGGTTGCACTAAGAACCAAGGCATCATCGGGGTAATACTCCTCCCTTCCCCAAGCTGTGTTGTGCAGCATTTAATGCATCCGTGCTACTTTTGATTTATGCATAGTACTGTTGTCATAAAGTGTGTTTACAAAGCTGATGCAGCATCTCCTTGTGTTACATTTCTGAACAATTGTGTTTTAGCTTATCACTGAAATAGAGAACATGAGGCACAGAATCATTGAGATTCATCAGGAAATGTTCAATCACAATGAACATGAAGTCAGTAAGAGGTGGACATTTGAAGAAGGGGTAAGTTTGTTTTGTCTTTGTAAGGCGGCATGTGAGAGTTCTGGACATAAGACTGGGAATTAAGAGTCTGAGTAACAGTTAGGCCTTACAGTTGAAACTCTTGTGGGACTTCGCTTTAGTTTTCTACCATTCTTCTTGTCAAAAGCAGCCTGTGAGGTCAGCTCTGTCATCTGATGTTGTAAAAGCCTTTAAACGGTATTTGGAGAAGGCAAGGTAGCGTGACACTATTTCACTTAGCTGCCTTTAGGTATACACTCTGAGTGCCGTGCAGTTCTGCGATGGCTATGGAGTGTTTCACAGGAGTGTTGGACTTGACGATCCTCAGAGGTCCCTTCCAACCTTACAACTGTGTGGTTCTGTAATTCAGTCCCGCTTTGTGCATGCAGAGTGTTACACAATAATTGGAAGTGCTATCTTCCCTTCGTTACTTTAAAAGGAAGGCATATCCTAGAAGAAAAAAGAAATTTTTGTTTGCCTGTGTATTTTTGAATTATATTCTTGCATTTAAAATTACTTAGCTTTTGTTTTCCAGAAGTAACCATCATTAACATGTTGCTCCCATGTATAACATGGTAAAAGTAGTTAATTAAACTAATAATTTGATCACAGCAAATAGAAAACGTTTTCTACATAGAGTTAAGTTGAGCTCCTTTTGGCAAAGTAGCCTGAGGCTTTCAATTCTCAGTGCTTTATGGTGAGCGTGGTGCTGTGTTGCAACAGTGAAAGGAGGGAAATGTAAGAGAAGAACAAAGAGCACTTTGTGTCCAAGATCTGTGGGTGGAATGGTCAGAGATTCTTGAATGGCCTACATGATCTCAGACTTGTTTCTGTGTTCTTGTTGTGCTTTGGTAGAGTAGGTGAGGTGCTTTATAAGCCAAAGGAACTCAAACCTGTGGTACCGTTGCCCATCGTAGCAGGCAGTCAGCGCCAGTGAATGGACACCACAGCCTGAAGGGCTGTTACCAGTTACACGTGTTCCAGGATCTCCTTTGTGCTAGGTGTCTGTCCTGGAGGGAAGCAAAGGATACAGAGTGTCTCAAAAGGAAGTGAGGCTCATGTGCTGATATGTAGCACAGAATGGAAGTGAATGGAGCTGCTACTGGCTGAGGTTGAGCTACAGGTTACTGAAGCCTCAGAGGATGCTCTAAGTGTGGACGTGCTGTGGAAAATATATTGCAAACAGGTTATTCTGTATGAGTCCTGGCCAGAATCTCTACCTGTCCTACCAAGAGAGCATCTGCTCTGTAGACACTGACACTTTGGATCTATAGTGTAAAAGATGAAGTTAAATGTGTCTTTACAACAGGGATGAGGAAATGAGGTAGATGTGCAGCAAGGTCAGGTACAGATAGAAGCCTCTCAGACCTGTTTCTTTTTATTTTTAGTAGCAACAATGTACCTGAATGTATCACCACAACAAACCGCTGGGGTTCATGGTAGGATTGAGTAAGGATCACAGAGAGATGATGGGCTTTAAATTTGGAGCGGCCTTGAGGGGTTGAATGTTCCTCCTCAATTGTGATAACACAGTAATTCAACACTTGAATGAATGAATGTATACTGTGGTGGAATTGCAGTATGGGAAATAATTAATCAAGTAAAATAAAATGCGAAGAGAAGGAAAGGACATCTCTGGAAGGATGCTTTGCCATGCGTAGTTTAGAGCAATATTTGTATTTCCTGTGCTGAGCTCTGTCCAGCCCAGCTCTTGCTGGCAGCAGTGCCAATGCAGTCACAGGATCAGAGTGGTGTAGGCTGGGGGGGACTTTAAGGATCGTGTAGTTCCAACCCAGCCTCTGGGTCGGGCTGCCCAGGATCCCATCCAGCCTGGCCTAGCAGTCTCGCTACTTATGGAATAATCAGCTTAATTTGGTATGGAATTCAAATCAATGCTGTCTTTCCTTGCCATGATTCTCAGCCAAATTTTGACCTTGACTTCTAGGATGTTCATTAGTATAGTGGTGAGTGTTTGGACAGTATGTTTGTGCGCAATAATTGTTGCTTATAATGCTGTTACATTGTAATGGAAGGGTTTGCAAGGTAGTAACTAGGTTTGCAAGGTAGTAACTGTTTGTCACCTTCTTCTACTTCTGTGTATATTTGCACTTTAAAGCTTTCTGGGTAAACCACGTTCTAGCCTAAAATGTGGCTATCAACGTTTCTCAATTAAGTGGGATCACCCCCCTTGACTTACTTGAATAGATAATAAGGTACCATTTTGAAGTCCTGTTAATCTAAAATGCCATCACTTGAATGGTGTGTGGTTACTTTTTAACCGGCTTGGCTGTGTGCTTGTTAGTCTTACCTCACATCCTGTGATTGTTGCAGATAAAGAGGCCTTACTTTCACGTGAAACCTCTGGAGAAAGCTCAGCTAAAAAACTGGAAAGAGTACTTAGAATTTGAGATAGAAAATGGGACGCATGAACGAGTTGTGGTCCTCTTTGAAAGATGTGTTATTTCATGTGCCCTCTATGAGGACTTCTGGATTAAGGTAAGGGAGGTGGTTTGCCACTGATCCCATGGCATACACTGACCTGGTGACTAACCTTTTGTACTCTTGTCGAACGTTGTTCATATATAACTATATCTGTTGCATTAGGAGATGGTCTGCTTGCAACCAGATTTGACTGCTGCATATGCCAACTTCGTTGCCTCTCTACGTCCTTCCTTACAGAAACTAGTCTAGTGGTTCAATAAAGGTGCTGAATGGGTTTAAACAAAAGAATTTTATCCTTCTGTCCTGTACTTAAAGACAAATATAAGCTGTAAAATTATTCAATCTCTGCTCTGTTTTCAACTATAGTATGCCAAATACATGGAGAATCATAGTATTGAAGGAGTGAGGCATGTCTACAGCAGGGCTTGCACAATACATCTTCCTAAGAAACCGATGGTTCACATGCTGTGGGCTGCCTTTGAGGAACAGCAGGGTAAGAGCAAAGTTAACTTGTCCTGGGAGGGGTTCTATTTTATGGAAGCTGTTGGAAGTGTCATATTTTACAGCGTCTTTCCTGGTGTTTTAGGCAACATCGATGAGGCGAGAAGAATCTTGAAGACATTTGAGGAGTGCATTCTAGGCCTAGCAATGGTTCGCTTGCGAAGAGTGAGCTTAGAGCGCAGGCATGGGAACATGGAAGAAGCTGAGCGCCTGCTCGAAGAGGCTGTTAGGAATGCCAAGTCAGTTAGTGAATCATCGTTTTATGCCATCAAATTAGCCCGGCACCTCTTCAAAGTGCAGAAAAATCTTCCAAAGGCAAGAAAAGTCCTGTCAGATGCCATAGAAATCGACAAAGTATGTGTTCTTTCTTTGCTGTACTAAAAACAAAAACAAACGGGTATTTTTTTCCTCATTTCTTAAAATATGGCAACAATGATGACAGGTACTGTAACTGTATGTGATGTTTCATTGCTGCATGGAGACACCAGTCCCTCTAAACTGATGTTGCCATATTTGCAGTTTGCAATTGTAACTCTCTTTAATGGGAAGTACAGTTTGCTTCATTTTGCCTTTTAGGAATCGTAAATGTTCTGGAAGTGTTCCCATCTCAAGGCAAGCCAAACTGATCACGTAGGCATTGCTCTTGGATTGCTCTGTGTAACTTCTGCAGCCCTTCTGTTAGCTCCACACAACAGCTGTTTTTGTGGTGTTGGATCACTTCCGATCCTTCTGTGCACCAAATCAGATCAGAGGTGTCCAGTATGAAAGCAGAATGTTGATATTGGCTGTTCTGATATATACTCGTGATGCCATTGTTATGGAATGTATTCAGTAGATACACAGTGTTAAATACCCAATGCAACAGGCTGACAAGTGCTGATTTTATTCCTTTTCTTTTTTCTTTTTGTACAGGAAAATACCAAACTGTATCTCAACTTGCTTGAAATGGAGTACTGTGGCGATCTCACACAGAATGAAGAGAACATTTTGAGCTGTTTTGATAAAGCTGTTAATGGCTCACTGTCTATAAAAATGAGGGTTACGTTTTCACAGCGAAAAGTGGAATTTCTTGAAGATTTTGGTTCTGATGTAAACAAGTAAGAGACAGTGTGTGCAGTGGCCAAATGAAGGCCATAGAGTGCCTGTAAAAGTGGCAGGGGAGGGGGTGGCTTAGTGCACCCCTACAGCTGCTTGTTTCCATGACAGTTCTTTCTGGAGGTATAGCTGCTTTTCCACACTGAAGTCCTATTTTGAAGCAGGAATCTCTTCTCTGAAAATCATCCTTTTTTCTGCAGTACCTCAGAATGCCGCAGAGTGAGCTCTGACCGCCCATAGCTTCCTGCTGTAGTTCTCTTGTCCTAAATTTTCTAAAGGAGGATGCTTCCCAAAGGAACATTCTGTGGCATGGCTATTATATGTACTGCTGTGCCTTGTGAGCGGCTGCTTCAGTTCTCAGAACTGCACTGTTGGTTTTCTCCTTCCCCTGCGTTTAGAAGTGTTAACAGTGCCATACACTTAGATGGGGGAATCGTGTAAGAGAGCAGCTTTTACTGAAATACTAGATGAGCTTTATTTGTCTTGATTCCCTGTTGTAAAATAAGCTCTTGTTTTTCTTTAAATTTTGCAGCTACGTACGTTGGCAAGACGAAGCAGGAGTTAGTTTTTGTGCTTTGTTTGTTTTCAGTAATAGCTGTCTTCAACTCCTCTTGGCTCCGAGCATTGTAGCTCATATGGCAGCTCGGCGCTGCAACTTTCAGATCTGAACCAGACCAAACAAAGTGAAGTGTTAAGCTCACAAATAGTACTATAGAAGGAAGGATAAGAGCAAGAAACGTTTTTCCCAAGAGCAGTACTGACAGATTAAGCATTTTTCATTTGATGCCATGTAAACAGTAGCATGTATCAGGTGAAATGATATTTAGCTAGGCATTTGAGTTTGAATTAAGAAAGGAAATGAGACTTCCACTCGGCAGTACACAGTCATCCATAAAGCACCAGTGGCACAGCTCTCGGGCTGCAACAAATCAACCTGTCCTTCCTGTGCTGTTGGACAAAAGCCCGTATGTTTTCTGCTGTCGTTTTCATTCTGTATAATACTGATTGCCAGTATTTAAAGGAAGTCCATTCCTGAATGTCAGTGCAATGTGGATAGCATCAGCACCAAGGTGATGTGACGCCGTTGCTGGAAGGAGCAGCAAAAGAGCTGCAGGCAGTGCAAGAAGTTGAGCGAGATGGGGATTTTTCAGCTAACGTTTCTGAGAAGATTCTTACTGTGCTTTATGGAATCTCCCTTCAAGTTAAGATGTGGAATTGGTTTATTTCTTTTTGGCTTTTCAAACCGCTTTAGGTCACTGGGTTAGAATATTGCAGTGTTTCTACTGTTTGAAGTAGACGTTTTAAAATGATTGCTTGTGTTTAAAATGTTAGCATGGAAGTGGTGAGCAAAGCACTTTGTTTTCTTTTTCCTTCAGGCTTTTGGATGCATATGATGAACACCAAGCGCTTCTGAAGGAGCAGGATACGTTAAAGAGGAGAGCAGAGAACGGGTGGGTAGCCTGATTTGTAAGCTGACTCAGTAGATGATGCAGCTGGGTAGCAGGAACGTGTACTACCCTGATAGATTGTCTGATAGCAGGAGTGTAAATGCTGCAGAAATAGCTCAGGGAGCAGCCTCTGGAGCTGGTGGTTTGGGGTTGCTTTTTTTGGTTAGTCTGTGAAATAAATCTCTTTGTCTCTAAAACTGACTGTCTGCAAGAACAGAATTGCTTCTTAATCGCTTAAAAGTGTAACCTAGGGCTGTACTGTGGGTTTAAATAACGGGAGAGATTTCCTGTGGTAAGTGATTAAAAGTTATCTTCCACTAAAACTAAAGAATGCTGGTAAAAGTAACAGAAGCTCTAAGGAGAGACACGGTGTTGATGTCTCAGTTGGAGCACCAGCATGATTTAAAAAGCAGACTGTTGGTCTGAGGCAGCATATATCACTGTCCTCAAAATTTTGTTGCATTATCCCATTTAAACAGGATGCTGAACTTGGAAATACTGCTTACTCCTATCTGTTACAACATTTCTCACTTGTTTGCAAAATGTAAGGTACCATTTACAAGCATATGCTAACTTTGCAGATCGGAGGAGCCAGATGAGAAGAAAATGCTCACAGATGAGCAAACCATGGCATCAGCACAGATGATGGATGGAGACATGCAGGTCAATCAGGCAGCATACAACTATAATGCCTGGTATCAGGTAAGCATGTGCTGCGGTTTTTCTTCCTACTGTGCACAGTCTGGATATGCGCAAGCTGTTGTTTTCCTGGGGACTCCTCTTTACCTGTGGCCAAGTATCAGTTGTTAAGGAAAGGCTGGAATAAAATCTCATCTTGCTTTTGTTGCTTGTTCTTTATCCTGTTGCTTAAGTGTAAAGTTATTCTCTAGCGTGGGGCAAAATAACAGCTTGGTGGCTAACTTCTTAGATGAAGGGAAGTACAGCAGCAACTAATAAAGAGTTTTCATCATTAATTTCTCCAACTAGTATTCCCTGTAATGTCTCAGCATGCATTCTCCTGCACTAGTATCTAGTGCATGCAAGATCAGAGGCTGTTCTTGCGTGGCATTTCATTTTGTCCCCTATCGGGACACAGAAAGTTAATAAGCTTAGTTTCCTCTTGTTGCTGGGCCTGTGGTAGTAGCACCTCCAGTACATGCTCTGCTTGCTTCTACACTAACAGGTCATTTTGTGTCCTGGCTTGGCCAAGGGGAGGATTACAAAGTCAGAGCATTGAAACTTGCCTTGTCTGTATGAGGTTAATCCTGAAGGTGGATAGTGCTGGTACTTGTCAGCTGGGATGTGCATCACATGCTGTGGGCTTGGAATGCATTGCCTTGTTTGTTCTGAGTAGAGGGGCCAGCTGAAGCATTTGCTTAAGCAGTGCAATGGAAACTTGTATTTAGGCTATATGGAGCCCACCAAGCCAATGAGAGCAGTGTTCACAGATACACAGGCAGCTGTGTAACTTGTTCTAGAATTGTCTGTGTTAAGGACAAATGTTCACTCCAAAGTCAGGTGGGGAAAGTTGTGTCATCTCTGCAATGTGAGGAAAGCAGTCAGTGCTGGGCTAGGGGGAGAACCCCTTATTGTCAGTGAGAGCCACGGGAGGAGCAGACTTGGACCCTTCCTTGGTGAAGGTCTCTTCAGGTGCTCTTGTGAGTGCTCAGTCCATTCCTGGGTGCTTTTTTTGTATTTCAAATTATGTGGAGAAGAGTAGACAGCAGCCCTCTCTGAGGGAATGGACACATCTGTTCATACGGACAAAAACTTCCCAGGCAACAGTAGCTGCCTTGCACTATTACTGCAACTGAATCACACTTCACTTTCACATCAGTAGCACAGCTGACTTCCAGCTGCTCTTGTAAGGAGGTTCAGAGTTGATAGGCCTTGCACTGCAGACAAACACCTGCAGTTGTTCCACCCTTTGTATCAGATTGAGATACAGGACGTGTGCAGAGCTTCCAGCAGGAGGTACTGAGGAACAGACGATGTGGATGTGGTTGTGGAGCGCACTGACACCTGTGTGGCTGCAGGGGCTGCTGTGTTCAGAGCAGCTGAAATGACGAAGCACTGAAGTTCTGTGTGCCTTTCTAGAAAGACAGCGTATCAGCTGAAAGGAGTGAGGTGTTCTCACTTACTTACCTCGTGTCTTTTATTTTCCAGTACAATTACCAGAACGCATGGAATTACGGACAGTATTATTCTCCTTCAACTTGATCAGAAGAGCGAGTGGAGTTCACTGTGCAGTATCAACAAAGAGTAAAATATATTTTTCTAAATTAGGGTTGTGAAAGAACTGTTGTAATACCTGCTTTTTGGTCTTTTGCATGTAAAATGAGCTGATGTTCACAGGGTATGTGTGAAGCAAGAATTGTGTGCTGGTAACTGATAAATGGTATCTGTACAATTCTAGTTGACCATAAATGCATTTTTTTAATTCCCTGCACTAACTTATGGAGCTATCTGAAGCATTTTGTTCGGTCTCGTAACGATCCCTGCAGAGCAGAGGGCTGACCTGCTCTGGCTGCCCACCGAGCTGTTCCCTCATTTCTCTTCAGGCCACATGGAGAGAGAGTAGGATTTCCCAAAAAAACCCAGCGCCTCAATGTGTTGAGGTGAGGACGGGGAGATTGCTCAGCCCTTACCACCACGGGCAAACCAGACTCAGCGTGTGGAAGATGAATTCATAACAGAGTCGGGCAGTGAGAACTAAAAGCAAACTGAGAACACTTTCCTGCTGCTCCCCTTCTTCCCAGGTTTCACCTCTGTCTCAATTCTTCTATCTTCTCCCTTGCTAAGAGCCACAGGAGGCGGGGGGAGTGAGGGTTGTGGTCAGGCTGTAGTAATTTTTCACTGCTACTCCTCTTTCCTCACACCCTTCTCTGCCCCGGGGTGGGTCCTTCCCTTGGCCTTCTTTCTGGAGCTTCTCCCACATGGGGTGCAGGTACTGATCCGGCTGGATGTTGTCTGGGCTGCAGCTCCTGCCAGACCTCCTGCAGCAGCCACGGGGCGCAGCCACCTGCTCTGTGTGGTCCCTACAGGCTGCAGGGGTACATCTGCTCCAGGGCACAGAGCACCTCCTGCCCCTGGCTGACCTTGGGGACTGCAGGGGGATGCTACCCACTTCCTCTCTCAGCTTCCCCTTGCACAGCTGCTGTGCAGTGTGTTGAAGCCTTTCTTTAATGCACACTCACAGCAGCACAGCTCGTGCAGCTTGCTGACTCCGCCTTGGATGGAAGTGGCACTTGGGGCAACCCCTGCAGGCACCATCCTGCCCCATAAGCCCAATACAGCACCATGGATCTAATCAGTAAACCTTTCTGTTGTTTTAGAATAAGCAGTTATGATGTCTGTGAGCCCCAGCGGCTGCTCCAGGAGACGAGCAGCTCTCTGACCTGTTCTGCTCTCCTTCCCAACCAAAACGTCACCCATTTCCATTGTGCGATCCTTTTCTATGCCCCAGCGAGCAAATCCCAGATGACTTTGTTATAGGGTCATGGCTGAAACTCTTCAGATGGAGGTGGCAGCCTTTGGAAGCTGTGACATGTATTTTCTATTCCATGTGGGGGGGGAGGGTTCAAAACTTAAATGCAGTGCAAAATGATGTTGCGTTCTTTTTTTAGGAAGCACAAACTGTGTCTGGGATGATTTTTGTATCGAGTTTTTCATGTACACAATGTGAGCAAACTTTTTTCATTTGGATCAAAGTGATCATTCTCATTTTCGTAATAAAAGCAAGGAATGCAGCGGTTCTTGCAGCTTTCTTGGATGTCCTCATTTACACAGAGAATAAATGCCAGTTTGGTTCAAAAAGGACTGACTTCTGTAGTTGCAGTACAGAAATAGCTCACACTTGAGGCGGGCTGACATCACACCTCACAGTTTGAAATGTATTAAGGGAGAAATTTCCCATCTCTTTTAGAACTGAAGCAACGACACACCTGTAACTAACACTGCTGGGTGAGCGCTGTAGCAGCTGCACTGTGATACAGTCAGGAGAGAAAGGTGTTGCTGAAGACTCGAGCTCAGTATCGAAATAAATGCCTTTCAGTGACAGGTCAGTACTGAAGGGGTGATGAAGTTGGCAGGGATAAGGAAGGGCAGGTGAGGGTGGGGCTGCTTCTACCATGACTGCAGATGTGTGCATCTCCCCCCAGAGTAAGAGAAGGTGGAAGGTAAGCAGACACAAAGGAACAGTTGCATGTATAAACAGTGTTTTCTTCAGTGGTGTATTACTGTACAGCAGTTGGGGGGAGCAAATTTGATTTCAGTACAAGGCCACAGTTGTGGTTATATCCTGAAGTGCGAGAGCAGAACTGCAGCTGTCAGCTTTCTTGCTCAAATGCATTCCCAGCAGCAAAGAAAAATCTTCCATTTCACTCAATGTCCACCAGTTCCACTTCAAAGAAAAGTTTTGCGTTTGGTGGAATTCTGTTGGCACAGGTTAAGGAAACTTAACAGAACAACGTGGTTAGTTGGCTCATGGAGCTAAGCAATGATTTAGCACCTGTTCTGCTCCACAGTGTCCGTTTCACATTTCACTGGCCTGTGTTAACATCCCAGCTTTAGTATGGAACCACAGCTGCTGCTGAGCGCCAGCGGTCACGAGAGCCTCAGTAGCAGGGCTGCACACAAGCTGTTCCTAAAACACGCTTTCCTTATTCTGATTCCTCTTCATCTGAAGAGCTGAGTTTTGCCTTCACTGCCTGTGTTGTCTCCCCTGGTGGTCAAACGCTCATTTCAAGATACGCTGCTGTGGGAAGGAAACTCGCTCAAACGCTTCCAACTACCAGCATGTAAGGTTACAACAGGAGAACAATCCCTTCCAAATAAGCAGCAGGAAGGGTTGGTAAGAAAATAAGCAGGACCGCTCTCAGCTGTGACTTCAGCTGTATCCAGAGCTGCTTCTCTACAAGCTCCAACACTACAGCAGCAGCGACTCCTGCCAGCTGCACTGGTTGTTATCTGTGTTTGTGCTGCACTCAGAAGGAGCTAGAGAAAAAAGGCAGAAAACAACAGCGAGTTATCTGTGCTGCATGCTGGAATGCAGTAATGTGGACAGAAGGTTTTCCTCGAGACAAGTGGGCAGTTGGATCCATCGCTTCGTGACACTTAATCCCTCGGTGCTCTGAGCCTGCTCTGAGCAGCAAGTGAACACTGCCACTGTGTCCGTCTGTAAAGCACAGCATTCTGCCAAGCAGCATTCCCAAGGTACTTAAAATAGCAGTGAGTTACTGACTGTGAAAGGATACTTAGCATCCGGCTGCCCTTTCTTGCCATACGCCCACTCAGGTTCGATTTCCAGCTGAGCCTTCTCTCCTTTACTCATAGTTAAGAGAGCTTCATCCCACTAAAAACAGAGCAGAACAAAGGAAACA